>JANRGW010012588.1:0-12680 GCA_024733675.1 Psilopsiagon aymara | reverse complement strand
CTGAGCGGGCCCCGCTCCCGTCCGCGAGCACATGCCGGCGAGCCCGGGCGCGGTGGCAGCCAATGGCGGCGGGGCAGGACATGATGTCAGAGGGGCTGTAGAAAAGGCGCGGAGCCTCGCGTGGCGCCCGGGCTGCAGACGCGCCGCTCGCAGGCACCGCGGCGGGCGGCGGCTCCGGCTCCGCCCTTGGCGGCCCCGCTGCTGTGTAACGTGAGCCTGGACAGCCCCGCCGAGGAGCGGTGGCTGCCGGTGCTGCGGCACTTCGACCCCGCTTTCCTGCGCGCCGCCGTCGCGCGGGTCATCGAGTGAGTGCGGGCCGGGGCAGGCGGGCCGCGGCGTGTGGTGGCGTGGCTGGGGCGGGGGAGCACCCGGGCTACGCTTTTGCCCTCTCCAAACCGCTGCGGAGCCCTCGTCGCGCCGCCAAGACCCACTGCGGCGGGGCCTGAAGGAAGAGGGTGAAGGGATGCAGCGAGGCCGCTGAACTACGGCTGACCTCGGGGTTTCAGGGGGGGTTGAGCGTTAACTTGGTACGTTTACAGTTTTCGTACACTTAGGAACCTGTCAGAGGGACACGTCTTTTGCTTGGGTTGTGCAGGCTTGGAGGATGTGCAGAAGCAGATGGGATTTGATGAGGGAAAGGATGCAGGGGGGTCTGATGCAGCGTGGGAGAGGCTGGGGATGAGCCGTCGGCGCCGGCTGGGGCAGGCTGCCCGAGAAGGGGCGGACTTCCCCGGTGTCGGGCTGCTGCGTGTAAGGTGTAAACCTTTTTGTTTCTGTCTCAGCTCATGCCTTGAGTGTGTTTTGCAGTGAAAGGGTACCAAAATGGGTCCACGAAGTTATTCGACCCATAGCAGCGGAATTGGAGTTCCTTATGCCACAGCCCTTCGCAGGGGAAATGCTGGGACTGTGCAGAGCCCTGGGAATAAGCCTTGGAGATGGAGTCCTGCTTAACTTTGCCTACGAATCTACTGCGTAAGTGTCTGGTACTTACAGGATCTTGTAGGAAGGGATGCTGAGAGTCATTTTAGCTCAGTCTGGAAGAATGCATAGGAAGTCAGGTGTAGACATGTGGCGGTTTATTTGAGCTGTTAATTCCCTTACTCTTTGCTGTGTCTAGCTGGAAGGTTTCATTCTCATTAGGCAGCTTGTATCCTGAATTGACAGAGAAATGCAAACAGTATTTTTATTGTTGATAAAGGTAATATATAGCTGTATAAATAGAAGCATGAGAATAATTTTTGCTAATCAGGAAGGACCATCAGTTCAAAGTATTTGTGTTCATTTATCTTTGATCATGTAATAACTCTTCTGTCATTTACATTGTCCAATTTCACTTAAAAGGAAACTAGAAAAATTAGTTGCAATCTAGTTATTTTAAGCTTTCATCTGAGATCAGGTTGTTTCCCAGCCTCTTTCTGGATGAATGTTCTCAATGACTGTATAATGTAATCTTTTGATTTGCACAATGGAAAATGGATGTAGTATCTTTATGACAGCAAACAAAACATCAGTGGAAAGAATACTTGGTTTGGTTGTCTTTTTTTTCCCCTACAAGCATGTGCAGGAGATTAATAAACACTTGGTGTTGCCTGTGAAGAGCCTAAAAGTATTTCTCCATATAGAATCAATATAGGTTGTTCTAAAAACCAGGCGCATACAGCAGCTTCTATTTATTTTCTTACCTTCTGGTATTTGGTTAAAGCAGGCCTTTTTCTAATAGGAATTAATATCATATGAGGCAGTCATTTGAATGTTGGTTCTCTTACTACTTCACAAAGGATAGGTGTCATTATTAGCCCTGGTAAAGCCCATGAGATTTTAAGTTTCTCAGCTTTAGCATTGCTAAAGAAGAACATCAACTGGGAGCAACGTGCTTGTTTGCAGAATTTTTTACCTTTACGGTTTTGAAAGGCGGTGCTGGGTATCACTGGAAGGACATAATAATTTGTGAATTCTCTGCTCATTTGGAATTTCAGCCCACTTCCTGTTCTAGAGATGAGGTTAGATTATTACTGAGATGCCTGATAGTGTAGCAACAACTGAAAGACCTTTGAACTTTTTATCTAGTCGTGATTAAAAAGATGAGTGGAGACCAGACTGAGATGAAATAATGTGCAATTGTCAGAATGAAATCCAGAATGTTGTAGACTGATGCTCTGTGGATGTTTTTAGATGTTGGCTTTTCATCTCAATTTAGAAGTGAAATAATGAAATAATGAAGTAAAATGAAATAATGAATGTTTTCCAACTAGAATTGCTGCTTCCTACCTGGTCTGTAATATGTGACCTGATAAGTAATGTGCAGTTTTGTGTGTTAGACTGTGTGGAAGAGAACATTCCCTTATGAATATCTTGCATAAACCATATGGAGTGTTGTGTAATTATGCAGAGCTTCAGTCAAACCATTCTGACCCCACTTTTGTTTTTTTCCAATTTTCAGTTCAAACCTGTCAGAAACCTTATCTGAGTACAGGATGAGACTATTCTCTTAGGCTGGGAAACATAAGTGTTAATGCAAACTCCTAGTTATATGCTTACGTTAGTAAAATACTTTGCAGAAGATAAACTCAGTTACTCCTGAAGTGTTAGCTAACTTAACTGTAATATTGCAAGTGTTGTCATAGCGTTTTCTGAAATCATTCTTTCTCCTTTTTTTTCGGGAAGGTTCTGTACCAGTATTGTCGCTCAGGATGACAAAGGAAACATTTACCACGGTCGGAACCTGGATTATGATTTTGTTGATATATTAAGCAAGATAACAATTGATGTGCAGTTTATAAAAAACAGGCAGGTATGATCTGTGGTTGACGTGGCTGAGTGATATTCCATGGAGGAACATGGTATGGTCATATGGCTGCATAGGCGTCTGGAATTTAATGTAGGAACGTGGTTCGCATCCCATGTTTACTGGATTGTTAGAGTGCTGCAGTCACTCTCTCCAGGACTGTGGGATGAATGCTGTGTTTCTTTTCTTCCTGGACATTCAGTTTGTGGTGATAAACTGGAACAAATAGAAGAACATGATCTAGTATCTCAAGATCATTGTTTGGAAGGAGATGTTGAAGAAAGGAAACATAGAGATAGTAAAAAAGAAATACTAGAGAATAGAGAAAAGAGATCAGTTTGGGCAGGGACTGATTCTAAGGCTTCTTTTTTTTTTTTTTTTCCCCCTACGGCCTTGTTAATTTTTGTGACCAAAGTGTGTTTCTTAGGAAAAAGTAGAGTTTGCTTCTAGAGAATGTGGCCTGTGTTTGGAGTAGTATTCTTTTCCAGCATGCTGACATCCTGCGTCTTTCCTGGTTTCAGATAGCATATCAAGGCACCACATTTCTTGGTTATGTCGGGTTATGGACTGGACAAAGTCCGCACAAGTTCACAGTCTCCGGTGATGAACGAGGTGAACAAATCTGTCTTCTGCGCTTGATGTAACATACACTGTTTTATTGATCATTGTCTCCTTTGGCCCTTCTCTCATGTTCTCCTGGAGGGAAAAGTACGATAAGGAACTGACATTGAATGTCTTATCTTGCCCTCAGGGGGTGAAAGCACGCATGCTGCCTGGTTTTGGCTGTTGCAAAGGAGAGAGGGGTTTGTTTGCCATCGAAGTTGTTATCTGAGCTTTAAAAGTGTCACAGGAGGCAGAGGACCTTGGGGAAAGCTGTAAAAGACGAATTAATGTGGTCTGTTCAAGAGAAGCAACTGGAGATGGCAGAGTAGAGACTGGGAGAAAAAGTTCCAGTTGTGTAGAGCAAATAAATGCTTTCCTAGTTCTCTGTCCTTTGCTTATTCCACATTTCTCTGTACCGATAAGGCAGCTTGAAAGAGGATGGGAAGGAAAGAGTAACACTGAGATCTAGGGTAGGGGCAACAGGGCTTGAGAGAATGCGAGGAGGTGCTGGGAAGGCACCTGAGAACGGATCCAGTAGTGGAGGAAAGCTGAAAGATGTCAGTACTGGGAACTAAGACCTGTCAGTAGAAGGTCTTGTAACAGTCAGGAAGGCAGAGGAAGGGTTTTACATCAGCCTTTTGCACGATGCCTTTTGCATCAGACCTTGAGTTTCACAGATATTAATGATTATGTCCAACTCAGACCTTGGGTTTGCCTTTTCCATTCTGTCCCCCCTCTTTTTTGTTATTCTCTTTTTTCCTTTCTTTTTAAGCAGCAGCCACTTTTTGCTGCTCTTTCTTAGCTGTTTGTTAGAACTGGAAACAATGTAGTCTGAGTTAGAACCAACATCTAAAATAAGTGTTTATTTTTCACTTGTGATTGTGGTAAGCATTTTTTCTTTTCTTTTTAATATTCAGACAATCTTGTTTCTGAACTAAAAATTTAGGGAAATGAGTACGTGAACTACAACTGCCAAGGGGGATGACTTTAAATCAGGGCGAAGGTCTTTCAAGTGACAAGCATATTGTTTCTGCTGGGTTTTTTTATGGTTTTAGTATATGAATAATTGTAAATTTCATGTGCTGTTTTTCTTAGTTCTCATTTTCTCAAGGACACAAACACTATTACTACCTCTTTTTTAGCTGGTTTATGATTTCTTTGTAATTCTTCTTCCTGTAATATTTCAGTAAGATGACTAATGAGGTGATTCATGCTAATATTTGAGCTAAAGAAATGGAGACTATTATATGAATAGATCTGCAAGATTTTTGGAAATAGCTGTTGCAAAGTGCTAGTGCTGGTTCCAGTCACTTTTGACTCTATTGCTTATTATTCAGCTACGAACAAAACCAGTTCAAAATCTGAGCAGCTGGCAAGTGATCAAAACAGGGAGGAACATGATATTTTTTGATTGAAATTGCTAGCCCTGGTAAGTTCTGAGTGCTATTGTGTGTCTTCTGTACAGTGCTGAACGCTGTCTTCTTTATTGTCCACTGTGCCTCAGACTCCATCTTATTTTACAGCACCCTCTTAAGGCAGCTGGTCACAGGAATAGCTTACCTTTTGGTAGACAATCTAAGGCAATGATGACTCCTGTTGTTACAGGTCTTTCTGGAAAGAAGGGGTGGTAATCCAGCTGCTGTGGTTGAACTCCAGCTGAGATTATATTGTCTGTTTATATCTGAGCTGTAGTTTCACCTGGATGTATTGCACTTTGTTAGCCCTTCTGAAGTGTTGACATTTTATGCTGCTAGGTAGCTGCCCTGTTTCACTGATCTAGCTTTCTGTGGTAGTTCAGTATCCGAATCTAATGATGCAGAAAGCTGAGCATTTGAAACACCGGTTTTGTAAACCAGGGGCTTTCCAGCATATGTTAGCCTGGTTATGCAGCACATTTTATGTGTAACTATCAGTAAAGGTATACAGTATGAAAGGAGTACTATCCCCATTCAGTGTTATAAACAGTGAGCTTGAGACAGTACAGAGGCTCTGACTGTTTTCACATGGTGTGTGGTTTGGTAGTCAGTATAAGCTGCCTAAATTTGATGGGTTTATGATAGTGGTGTAGTTAGAAAATGAAAGAATTTCTTGCACTGCTCTTTTGTAAGGCAGTAAGGGAGAGATTGCAGAGCTAGAGACGGGAGAAGAAGGCAGGAGGATAGATTTCACAAAGCATACGTGACATGCAGGTATAGTAATTTCTTTTCCTTCTGTTTTTCTAGCGGGTGGTAGATGGTGGGAAAATGCAATAGCTGCTTTTCTGAATCGGAATTACCCTGTCAGCTGGCTTGTCCGAGATGTAAGTGCCCCAAGTTATTTTCTCGTATTTCACAGAGATGTCATTTGTACTTACAAACCCTCAGTAAATCTGATGTTACAACTTTTAGTTTCACATGAAATTCAATAAATTGATAAGTAGATGCATTTTGTAAGAGGAGATATGTATTGTCCCCAAATCATTAGTGATGTGTTTGGGGAGGGCAGTTCCAGTCCTTCAGGGGGGCAATCTGTAATCAGTGCCAAAAGTCTTTGAGAAGCTGTGCAAAGACTTTATTCCTAGGGACTATTTCAGCTAGCTGCAATTTTGTAATTTAACAAACTGAGGCAGCTGCACTCTGGGACAGTTAGTATCTGACCCAGTGGTTATTTTACACTGTGGTTGGTATGTTACCATATTGAAAACGTGGAGCTCACTGGTGAGCAGGAATTACACTGGTATTCTGTATAGTTTGTTTTATCAATACTGCATTAGGGTTCTACTAAGATAAAATGGGTCTGCTGCTTCTCACATTCTCGACTTACGGTAAACATGAATGATATGGTTTGTAGGTAGTGTCTACTGGGGAGTTTGTGGTTCATATTTTTTGAGTTTGAGACGTGACTTTAGGCTGTAGCTCAGAACTACTCACTGCAGCATTGCTGTCAGAGATGATTGTTTTCCAGAGCTTTCCCCACCTGTCTGAACAATTTTGTTTGATGCATGATCTACATATTTGTTTTTAGCTCCTGCACAGCATTCATTTTTAATGATGTACTTCCGCAGATTGTGGCCCTGCGCCTGAAAACAGTAGCTTCATTGGCTGTGGTGACTGTCCATTCATACTAAGTTGGCCACCTGCTTGTGGCAGGGCTTGCTGTGAGCAGTGCCTCTGCCTTATTTGCCATTGTTGCCTAAATCCTCTTAAACCACCGGCTTCGGTGGTTTAAAACTCCATATTTCTCATAACGGAGAAATGCAGTGGGATTTTTCCCCTCTTCCATCCCCATTGATCACATTGAAAGGCTCTGCTGAGGACAGAATTTGCAAAGTATGGACACGCCTCTGTCATTTGAATGGCATGTCATTTGAATTTCATTTTGAATAATTCCATTTGAATTTCATGTGGTTTTTTGCTTTTTTAACCATATACATATGTGTACACATGCGTGTGTATATGTGTCTATGTATTTACTGTTTGAATGTTTGCAAAGCTGGGATTAATGAATTCAGTCACAAGTCACATGCATTTCATGTTCATATGCCAGTAAGTTTGGAAAACTGTGTTCAGAGAAATATTTTCAAGTAGCACTTCAGTCAGTTTCAAAAAAGCTGGATCAGTTTTCCTTTTTAAGATGTCCCAGTGCTCATTTTTGTGCTTGACCATGTTCTGTGCTCTCTGGTTCACTCTGTTCTTCTTTTTGTAATAGACCCTGAGCCGAGCAGAGGACTTTCAGTCAGCTGTTCTCAGACTAGCTGGCATTCCCATCATTGCTGAAGTTTACTATATTGTAGGAGGTGTTTCACCCAAAGAAGGCATGGTCATAACAAGGAACAGGAGGGGGCCAGCAGATCTCTGGCCTCTCGATCCTTTAAGTGGAGCGTAAGTAACAAAAAACATTTTGTTTTGTGTTCTTTTTCGTATTCCCTCCTGGGTGATTGGTAAGGTTAGTGACACGGCTTCATCAAGAGGTTCAGGGCATTGCTTATTAATACTTACAGCTGGACAGGAAGGCTTGAAAGCCTCTGCGAGGAGCCCCAGCTCCTTCTCTTTGAGAAGGAGTCGCACCACCTTATCAGGTTGGGGTAGTCTGGAGGGTCAAGGGTGGAAAAAGC
Source organism: Psilopsiagon aymara (assembly GCA_024733675.1). Classification (NCBI taxonomy): domain Eukaryota; kingdom Metazoa; phylum Chordata; class Aves; order Psittaciformes; family Psittacidae; genus Psilopsiagon; species Psilopsiagon aymara. The sequence goes on along the minus strand of JANRGW010012588.1, from coordinate 5,199 downwards.
ATATGTATGTGCTGGTTTTTTTAGCCAGATTCTAAAGGAGGCAAGACTTGAGGGCCTTTCCTGTCTGTCCGCCAGGTATTGCACCAGGAAATTCAGCAATTCCCAGGTAGCTTTGACTTAATGTGGTAGAAGGGTTGAAGGCTCAAAAATAACTTTCCATAAGTTTTTTTGATATCGGGAGCATAATACACAAAGGAGATTCCTAAACAGTTGCCCTGTGTTGAAAAGTGCACTTAATGCATGCAGTCAACCAGTAAGTACTGGCTTAACCACAGCCAGGTGTCTGTTGGCCAGCAGAATGGTGCAGCCTGCATTATACCCATGGTCTCTTCTCCAATCATCTGTTTAAAGGTCTGATACTGCTCTTATAGCAGTCAGCAGTGCTTTTGTCACTGAAGCCACCAGTTCAGAGGTTGCTACTTTTTAGTTTGTGTTCAGTGTTCTATGGTAAAGGCCGCAGGAGATGCAGGAAGGAGGCTTTTGGGGGAGGTTTTTTCCTTTTGGCTAGACAGAGACACTGAGTATTGGCCTTAATTAATTGCCCACTAATTTGCCTTTTGTTTGCTTTTATATTTGTTGTGTTATAGGTGGTTTCGTGTGGAGACAAATTATGACCATTGGACTACCCCTCCTCCTTTTGATGATCGAAGGTGAATTTAGTTTGGAGCTCTGTGGTGAGATAACACTGTTATTTTGAAAAGGCTTAGAGATTTGGGTGTTCTCCTTTCTGTGGAGGTGTTAGCTCCTTCAGCAGGCAGCTTACTCTGTTTCTGTAAAGCCACTCAAAAGGGAACAGATAAAGTAAGGAGCAATATTCACAGATGCCAGAGGAAAGTCTGTGTGGCATTGACTGGCATGAAAGATGATAAATTGAAGGATAAGGTGTATACCAAAAATTGCTTTATAAAGCAAAGTCTAGTAAAAGTTAAAGGATTTAGATCCACAGTGAGGAAGTATTTGGTGATGCTATGAAGGTGCTCGCAGATATCACACAGTCTTTGGGCTGTGTAGTATGAAAAAAGCTGTTGGCACATTCCTTGTTCTTCTGTACTCGGTGGTGTAGTAATAGAGTAGCTACAGTGATGTGAGTCTAGATTCAGGCACACAGAATTCTGGATTATTTTAGGCCAAGGAAGACTTTTCAGTGTAAAGGCATTTAGTGAGGAATTTTTCACATTGGTGCTTTGTAGCCTTTGGAGCAGTAAAATGTGTTTAATAATTCTGCGTTGCTTTCCTCCAGAACTCCAGCTATCAAAGCTCTCAATGCCACTGGGAAGCACAACATCAATTTTGATACTCTCTTTAAGGTTTGTTTTAAATTCTGCATTGTGACTTTGACTTAAAATTTCTTTCTTGGAGCAGCAGTGCAGTTGCATTTTTGTCAGGGTTTTAAAGGCTGTACTGGCAAGGCATGGTGACAAAGGTGTGCTCTACAACCATCTCTGGAGAGTTAAAGACTGATAAGTTTGTTTGTTAAAGTGTTTCTGAATTCCCTTGCCCAGGCATTTTGTAATAGCCTGCCAATCTAAGTGTAAAGAGGTGAATTCCATCAGCATCATCTTTGTGCAGTTCTCTACTTCAAGCACAATTATAAATGTGACTGCAGGCAGATAAAGCGTTAGGCATGAGTGATATTTACCAGTCAGTTTGGAGATCTAAATGTGTATTTAGAGTGTATTTTTTAAAATATCTTTGTAAAATGGTCTGATGGTAAAAACCCCCAACAACCAGCAAGAGAAATCCCTGATTTTGCATTATTCCTTTTCATAACTGTACCCTATTGCTGTCTCTAGATAGCCTTTTAATTCCCTCTTCATTTACCAAAATGACAACTCTTCAAACTTTCTGTACAGGTGTTGTCAGTGAAGCCAGTCTTAAACAAGTAAGTATTGGACCCAGAGATGTTAATCAGTGCCTCCTTCCATACCTCTGGTCACTTAGAACTCAATCACAAACTTGCTTAGGACATTCCTGTGTGTCTGTCTGGTTATCTTGTGGTTTCCCAGCTTAGATTTTTGCTTGTGATGTGTCATGATGCTGTGTTTTCATTTCCACAGCACTCTTCCTCTTTGATTTGCCACCCCAGCCAAGAAACCACATTTCATTAGGCTCAGTCTGGTGAAGGGAAGTTCCTTTGCGGCAGTGAAACAAATGACTGCTTAGAGGAGGAGCTGAACTTTCTGCTAAGCCATTTGTGCCTTGCACTTCTGGAACCTTAGGATTTGTGTTAACACTGAAAATGGTTGTCTCTGGGGTTTCTGATGTAGCCTGCTTGATGTAGAAAAAGGAGAAAAATAGTAAATGCGGACATAGCTTTTAGGTCCCACATACTGGATTTTGAAGAGATTTATTTCAGTGTGACATTATTGTTCTGCACCTTTGTGTGTTTTCCTGTTTTGTTTTGCTTTTATATGGAGCTCAGTATGTTCTCTAGATAGTCATTGGCATGAGAGCTTGGTAATGGCTTCTTCAAGATTAAACCAGGATTCCCTCTCCTCTGTCATATAAATGTGAGGAAATTTGGAAAGGAGAAGATTATATCTGTGTCACTGCTAAGATTAGAAGTACTGTTTTTTTAATACAGTGATAAAATGGATGTAGAAATACAATTCTAAAGTGTGTGGGGGAAATACTAAAACTTTGTGCCAGCAATCTTCATTTTTACCAGTCTTCTCACTTTTTCTAACCCTCCTGTACCTAAGCAGAACATTTGTTTTCACTAAAAGCTGTTCTGCTGCTTTGCTAGCTTTAGAAATGAATCTGCTTGTCTTTGGAATGTCACTCACTCACTCCTTTCCTCTTTCCCGGCCAGTAACACGGTGTATACCACAGTAATGAGTGCTGCACTTCCAGATAAGTACCAGACATGGATCAGAACTGACACGTGAAGAGGTGTAAGTAGTGTGCTGGTACTCCCAGGTACTTGCACTTAAATAAAAATGTCAGCTGAAGAGTCATTGAGGGACAAAGCACTGCAGTAGCACTCAGGTGACTTAGTCTGAATTCCTGCTTCTCCCCTTGGTCTTCTTATCAACCTTGGGTAAATACATTTCCTTGTTGTTGTAATGATCAGCAAGTATTGACGTTCCTTGCAAAACTCTTGGAGATTATCATAGGAAAAGTGCTTTGTTAGAGAGGAGGGGTTGGCTGTTGTTGGGACCTAAAGGGAGAGGTTCCCTCTGTGCACAATCTTGCCATTATTTTTGCCAGTCTCCCCGCTCCTATGCTTACACGCCTGCAGGTGGCTGACTGTGACAGGAGGCCCTGCCAGAGCCAACCTAATTGCAGCAGGAGGGGTTGGTGCACTTGGCAGCAAGAAAGATCAAACTTAATTTTTGACAGCCCCTCGCAGATGGCTGAACATGAACATCCTTTGTCCTGTGAGTGTGCGGGAAAAGTTGAAGCATTTAAACGCACAGGATGCCTCTCATAGTGGCTTTAATGTGTTCAGAGAAAGGCATTAGGTTATGTTGTTTCTGTTCCAAGAAACTCTGGTTGTGTGGTCCTGGCAGGAGCATGAGAAGCTCCTGTTCCAGTTTCAATAGTTTTTAAAATGGTGACTGGTATTATATTTGTGGCAGTTACATTGGACATGTATTTTAGCAAGAGCAATTCTGTTCTCTTAGGGATTCTGACAAGTTTGTTTCTTAATTCTATACAGACCTGTGCTCTTCTTAATCTTTGTTTGGTTTTGGTTTTTTCAGTTCAACAGACAAAATGAGTGAAAAGCCGAAGCTTTCCAAGACTTGTGTATGCTTTTCAAATCACTTTCACAAGCAGTACAGTTGTTTTGGCTTATTAATTACGTGAACCTTTGAGGAAATAATGGCTTGTTAGCTCTTTGAAGTGTTGCAGGTGATACTGTTGGTGAACTGTAATGAATGTTTGATTGATTTTATTGTAATTACTTTGTAATTACTAATTGTAATTTACTAGCAGATGTGGATGGCTAAAAGTGCTTTTACTGTTTTTGGAAAGGGTTGTGAAATGTATTTATGTGCTGACTAATAAATAAAAAATATGTATTTTGCATGGCCTGTAGGTTTGAATATAGTGAAATAAACATATTCATCTGATTGCTTTTTTTGTTTGTTGGGTTGCACTGTGACTGCATATTGAATTTGGGTACTTCTTGGGAGCACCCCAGAAATACTGAAGGATTTAAGGAGTCAATACCAGTGGATACCTTTACATAAAATGCAGAGGTCCCATTCTTCAGTGGACAGAATTCCTTCTAATGTCAGTGAGGATTTTCCCTGAGAGAAGGACGTGTGATCAGAGAGTTAGGTCAGAGCACCGTTTCCAGGTATGTGCAATGTTGCCTTGCAGTAGTTGTCCACTGGTTATGCAAACAGGTCCTGTGACAGATTTCTGGGGATGTGGGCCCTTTATCTCCTTGGGCTGAGTCTGGCTGAGTGTCATAACCTACTTACCTGCATCCTCTACTTCTGTTGGGATAAATGTGCTGCCAGCTTTGCCTTGTCCCAGTTTGTACTGGGACATGTCCCAGTTTGTACATGTTAGGAGTCGTGTGCCGGAACGATACATTTGAAAATGAGGGAATTTCAGGAGGAAGATGTAAATAACAGTGGTCGTGATGTCTCTGAGATTCCAGAATGACATTGCTGTAATTTACAGAGCAGGGGCTGACTCTGATCGCAGCAGTTTATGTAACAGCAACCCTCAAGCAAAGACAAAAGGATCGTTACAGGTGTAACATTGTCTTGACCTCAGCAGTGTTAGGCTGATTATCTTCTCAGTGGTATATAAACTTAATCAGGTGTATTTGTTTTGATGTGTACAAACACCTCTGGAGTTTGTGAATATTTGGTAGCTATGAATATTCAGGATGCAATTGGATGCTCCTGTTGGGTTTTTGTTTCATCAGCTGCTTGGAATGTGCTCAGGCCCAGCCACAGCACAGATTAGGGAAATGTGGGGTTTTCTAAGATTTAAAAACAAGAATCTAGATTTGAACAAGTGTATGTTTATTTTATTTTGGGTTTTTTTTTCTTTTATGTTAGAAACACAGAATCATAGAACAGTTAGGATTGGAAAGGACCTTAAGATCATCCTTAAGAACCCCCCTGCCATGGGCAGGGACACCTCACACTAAACCATATCGCCCAAGGCTCTGTCCAACCTGGCCTTGAACACTGCCAGGGATGGAGCATTCACAACTTCCCTGGGCAACCCATT
>JANRGW010012586.1:0-40270 GCA_024733675.1 Psilopsiagon aymara | reverse complement strand
ATGCTCCATCGCTGGCGGTGTTCAAGGCCAGGTTGGACAGAGCCTTGGGTGATATGGTTTAGTGTGAGGTGTCCCTGTCCATGGCAGGGGTGTTGGAACTTGATGATCTTAAGGTCCTTTCTAACCCTAAGTATTCTATGGTTCTATGATTCTATGTTATGGGACATTGTCTGAAGTTTGATGTCAAATGGAGTTGAATATGGCATGAAATAAGCAGATTTCATTAAAAATCAAGAAGTGATAAAGAAATATACAAGAATGTCCAAAACTAAAGTATATCAGCGTGACTGTCTTTTCTTGTCCTTGAACGACCCTGATCTTTCTATGTGAGCAGCTTTCAAATGTACATCATTCTGGACTCTTTTCCTGCCTCCAGCCTTTCAGTTCTCATTTTCTGTAAGACAACTAAGACATATCCTTCCAGATAACTTCTTGTCATTTTATTGTACTGACATTTGTCCTTCTTTTCTGTTTGTTCAATCCCCTTTCTACTGTTTGAATTTGCTTCTAATGTCATACTAAATCATGGCCATCCACCTTTCTGGGCAGCAGTTGAATCTTTATTTGTTGGTGAGTGGCCACTTGTTGAGGCTTGACTGATACAAAACTCCCACTAAAGGCAGAGTGGGTGACCTGAATGAATGTGTAAAATCAGAAAGCCAGAGAATTGGTGAAGACTCAAAGGAAAGAGTCAAATATAAACCAATTTGCTGGGGGTTTATCTCCCTTTTTAATTAGCTTGCAATACAAATTACAGTAAGTATCATGTTCTATGATATCCATTTACTTATTTCTAAGCAAATACGATCTGAGAGGCAGTCCTGCAGATGGATGTGCTCACTTCACCATTTCCTGTTTATTTTCCCACATTTCATTTCCATGTAAATCTGAAGCTTACAGTTTGCACTACGAGATGAGAACTGATTATAATACTTAAAGAACATAGTGAGAGTAGCTGAAAGCCAAAATAGCAATTCCCTATAGCAAATCATTGATGCATTATGAAATCCCATTTCAAAGCAGTTCTCTTTATAGAAAATATATATATGTGGGGGTTTTTTTGCTTCATTTTCTGGTTTATTTAGTAAGTTAGCTTCTGAGAAGACAATACTGATAACATGGGTGATGCAATTCTTAACATATAAGTCTTTTATTAATCTGTTTATTGCTGTGAAGTATGAAGTACTTTAGATGAGCTCAGGTGTGTGCCTTTTCAATAAAAATTCAGACTTCGCAGAGATTTTCTTGTGTGGTGGCAGAATTTAACTAGGTATCGATGTTGTGAGCAAGTCAACATTATTCTTCTGGCTGTTACTGGAAAACATGTGAGTAGGGCCTTATTGGTGTGAAGACAGGAGAGTTAGTGAATCCAAATAGTTTCTTGGGCCAAAAAATATTGCCACAAAGTGAAATTTTGGAAATTTTGTTGAAATGTTTAGCCAAAATTCATGTAATATTTGTATTTATTATTTGTTTAAATTGGCAATTGGAGAAAATGACAGGAGTGAAACATGGCAGTATGTTTGGTAGTGTAAGGAAAAAAAACCCCAACATAATTTCACAGCAAAATAAGCAAAACCAGATTCTAATAAGCAAACTAAATTATCAAAATCACCTGTCATGGGCAGGTTATATGTCTAGCAATTGCATCAAATTAATTTATGCACAATTTTTGCATAGATTTTTAAGGGAGGGGCTGAACTCTTTCAGTCTATTTGGAAAATACTTTAGAACATTTTTATCATTTTCAGGTTGTTGTATGATGTTCTAAATTATAACCCGTTAGGTCATCACCTATGTGGTGGTTTCAGTGACAAAAGTATAGCAGTTGGTGCAACTTCTGATGTGGTGTGCCCTGACTACATGTGTTTATTGAGGTATTGCAATGAACAGCCATAGCAAGAGACCACTGTGCAACACAGCACATGTTTGGTTATAATTTATGAATCCATGCAGGTGTAATGACAAGAACAAGTGTCTTCTGCACTACAACATTCTTAATGAATTTTCTTAGCTTGCTGTACCATTATTTTTCTTTACTAAAGATGGTTTTCAAGCAGCAATTCATATAACAAGTTCTTAACTGACAGGGTCCGTGAGCCTTGGGAGTTCTGATAGGAAAGCCAGCAACACAACATATGGTGACAAACAATCCAGATCATACCCAAGATGATGTATAAGAAGAATACTAAGATAGTTCTTGGAAACCTGCTTCTATTTTCTCCTCCCTTTGTCTTTGCTGTCAGGCTTTCTGACACTTAATGTGTGGATTGACAGGACTAACTTGTCTGTTCCAAACTAGACCATTTAATTATTTTGCCTTATGAAGTTCCCAGCTTATGAATAAATATAGACTATGGAAGAAAGTTTAGCTAATAGTTGGCGAATTCGAAAAAGGCAGCGTTCAAATGAAAAGAGAATGATAAATCTAGATAACTGGTATGGAGATTGTCTTTGAGATAATTTTACCTTTGGGCTTAACAAATTTCAGTATTCGCTTGTACCAAGTTTATGACATCTTCCAAGCTGTGGAGTCCTGCCACAACTTCTCTTCTTGTTTTGCACAAAACTCTAGGCAAGCAGGAGGACGTAAGTTCTTCAGCACACAGTATTGCTGTGACTAATGACTCCTTTTCTAAAAGTCACCTTTTATTTGAGGTAGATAGAAACAAAGCCAGCTGCAAAGCAATTATAACCTGAGAGGAAATCATTGCTGAATCCTGTGGTCTTAAATGTCTGTCACGAGGCTGGAAGTAGTTGTATTGGGGCTGTGTGGCAGAAATGCTGCAGAAGGAGCTAGGGTGTTCCCATGAGGTTTCCTAAGAGTTTATGGAGAGGTACATTCCCATTGTGACGTATACTGCTGCTACATGAAATACCAGCTCCATCAGCCCTTTTTTCCCTGCCAGCAGATGATGAATCCAGAGTTGGCAGAGGGGGCAGCAGTATCTCATGCTTGGGCTGGATGAAGAATGAGGTCCCTGTGCTTTCTGTGTGCCCTGGGAGTTTCAGCAGTTATGCAGTGACTCAGAGCTTCTGAATTGGCAGCTCAGGTTTATGCTTATGCATCGAGGTGCATAGGTTAAGGTATCCAGTTTTGGAAATGTTGGCACAGAGCTTTACTTCGTCAGCAAACAGGAGCACAGCAGCAGGTCTGCTGGTTTGCATATGATATTTGCATAAGCGGAGGTTCACAATTCTGTTTTTCTGAAATGACTGGCATGAATTCTTTGGACTGGCTTAGATTAAACAGTAGGTAATGATCAAGGGAAAAAAAGATTAAACCTGAGTAAATAGGAATGAGGTAAATGAGTTGAATTGGAAAAGCAGCAAGAATTGATGTGCCTGGGGAAAGCAACTAAAATGAGCTATGGAGAGTGACATTGTTGAAGAGCTGTTGTAATTATGTAAAGTAGTCAGCAAATCCAGGAAGCTGTCACATTTTTCATCAAACTGGTTAATTTGCTCTGTCATTTTTAATGACATGTTCTTCATCTTACATGGTCACTACAGGCTAGCAATAATGCACATTTCCTTCATTTGGCAAAGATGTTTTTCTTTGCGTTTAGAGCAATCATTATAATTCACCTCCTTCATTGTCAAAAGACTCCTGATAATTTAGAAATAATTAAAAGCTGGTACAAGAAACATTCATCCTACTGTTCATTTTCTGAAAATACAAAATTCCTGTTGAAGATTTTAATTCTCTTTTTGATTAGCACCACGTGTCACAGTAAGGTTTTGCCTAATCACTTCAGTACAATATGCAACTTTCAGTCAAATGTCAGAGTGATAGATATTTTAACACTATTACTGTTTATCATAAATCAGTACTCTAAGCACTGGTTTCTCACAGACTTTTTGATCCCTGGAGTCCTTTATTTCCACTATTTTTTTTTTTTTTTTTTAATCTGCTGTAAATTAAGTTTTGTTATTACACTTAAAGTAAATTAAAATCACAATAGGACTCTCAAGTCTAGGAAAAAGTGGAAAACAGGTCAATATATAAAAACAACAAGGTGGTTGGTGACAGCCAGCGTGGCTTCACTAAGGGGAAATCCTGCCTGACCAATCTGGTGGCCTTCTATGATGGGGCTACGGAGCTGATGGACAGGGGAAAAGCAGTTGATATCATCTACCTGGACTTGTGCAAAGCGTTTGACACTGTCTCACATGACATCCTTCTCTCTAAATTGGGGAGACATCAATTTGATAGGTGGACCACTTGGTGGAAAAAGAACTGGCTGAAAGGCTGCATGCAAAGAGTAGTGGCCAATGGATCACTGTCTAGCTGGAGACCAGTAATGAGTGGTGTCCCTCAGGAATCGGTGTTGGGACCAGTCTTGTTCAACATCTTTGTTGGTGACATGGACAGTGGGATTGAGTGCGCCCTCAGCACGTTTGCCAATGACACCAAGCTGGGTGGTTCGATCGGTACGCTGGAGGGAAGGAATGCCATCCAGAGGGATCTTGACACACTTGTGAGGTGGGCCGATGCCAACCTGATGAAGTTTAACCATGACAAGTGCAAGGTCCTACACCTGGGGTGGAGGAATCCCAGGCACAGCTCCAGGCTGAGCAGAGAAGAGATTCAGAGCAGCCCTGCGGAGAAGGACTTAGATAGAAGTCGATAGAAAAATGAACATGAGTCAGCAGTGTGTGCTTGCAGCGCAGAAAGCCAACTGTATCCTGAGCTGCATCAAAAGGAGTGTGACCAGCAGGTCGAGGGAGGTGATCCTTCCCCTCTACTCTGCTCTTGTGAGATGTTAGTTGGAGTATTGTTTGCAGTTCTTGTGTCCTCAACACAAAAAGGACATGGAACTGTTGGAACAAGTCCAGAGGACGTCCACGAGGATGATCATGGGACTGGAGCACCTCCCGTATGAAGATAGGATGAGAAAGTTGGGGCTGTTCAGCCTGGAGAAGAGAAGGCTGCATGGAAACCTCATAGCAGCCTTCCAGTATCTGAAGGGGGTCCATAGGGATGCTGGGGAGGGACTCTTCATTAGGGACTGTAGAGATAACACAAGGAGTAATCTAAACAGGGGAAGTTTAGATTGGATGTGAGGAAGAAATTCTTTACTGTAAGGGTGGTGAGACACTGGAACGAGCTGCCCAGGGAAGTTGTGAAATGCTCCATCCCTGGCGCTGTTCAAGGCCAGGTTGGACATAGCCTTGGGTGATACAGTTTAGTGGGAGGTGTCCCTGCCCATGGCGGGGGGGTGGAACTAGATGATCTTAAGGTCCTTTCCAACCCTAACTATTCTATGATTTTACAGACAATCCAATCTATCCTCATCTCCAAATCACAGGTTTCAAAGAACTCAGAAAACTAACAGAACAGCTTAGAGGTTAGTACTGAATTCAGACATGTCCTATGGAAAAACAGGAATTCATGAAAGCACCACTGCTGGTTTCCACAAAAACATTAGTATGCCTGTACAGAATTAAAACATTTTAGTGCCTTTTAAGGTAGCCAAGGCCTCCACGCTAATCAATGTAAAGAGAACAGCATTTAACTTAGTCTGGTAAATTAGAGTAGCGTACAAAATTTACCATATTTGAAGTGTCTCAGAGTATCTCACAACGAATAAGTACCTGGCAAGAAAGTAACAGCTACACCATGTCTTGAAGTTCGAGGCAACCAGGATCGGACTATGCTATACTCTGGAAACTGTTGAAAGGAAAGGTGGTTAGTAATGCCAGTTCATCTTAAGATCATAATGCTCTTGACATCTGAGGAACACTATAAAATTTACTAGTTTCAATCTGTATGTTTGCAGTTCCTGGAAATATAAGTTGAGACAGCAGGAGTGCAACTAAAAAAAAAATCTTAACTAAACATTCAAATGTTTTTGAGACATTTCTATTATTCCCACAGGCTCAGTAAGTCAGAAGGGAATACATGCTCTAGTATAACTGCAGGACTTGGTTTCAAATGCAAATGCTCACTGAAAAAAATACAGAATAAAGGAGAAACATCAAAAGTCACTATACATTGCATTAACTGCTAGAGTATTGACTGAAGACAAAGTGGTACTAACAATTTAGATTAACAGAAATACAAGGAAAAATAAGCTTTTCAAACAAGAAAGAATGAAGATATCAAGTTGTTTGAGAATAGTTTCAGTTAATATAACAGAAAGACATGTCTTGATCAAGTCATTTTCAAGAAAATTAGTTCCACTTAGGATAATATCCAAAACAAAAATATTCCTGACAGATAATTCATGCTTTGGATCAGTCTACTAGAAAGGAGGAGGAGGAAAGAAAGTTCCTATCTGTCACTTTTGATGATAGGCACATTCTGGAACACTACAAAAGCTAGTTCTATGTATATTTTAATGAACCCTAAAGTAAGTCAATCTTAAAAGACTCATCTGAAAATGAACAGCTGAGATGAGGTTCTTAAAGTATTCTTTATTAGTATCATTAGAAGTTGCAGAAACAACTTTCTTGTAATATAAAGGCACAGGGAAACAGTTTTGATAAAATATTCCAATCAAACAGTAACTTACAGTACAAAAGGACAATTGTAATGCACATACAAACCTCAAACATCTCATTCAAAAATATTTCACTGTGTTCATCAATAATGGGCAATGACTAAAAATATAAATTGCTATTATACAATAAATATCTGACAGGTACAAACAGAACAAGATTTATTGCTCTCCACAATGTTTTCCCTGTAGTGTTTTTTGTTTGTTTTTTAAAGTTCCAAATTTCTTTTATAACCAACTTTAGTAACTTATTTCTGAGGCAACTAAACCCCAAACCAAATCTGACAGGACATTCTGACAGCTACAGAACAGCCTTGAATACTATCCAGAACTGGCAGTGCTTGTTTCTTTTACAACTTTAACAATCATACTCCACTCACTCATTGGGAAATGTGGTGTTTATAAATGAACTTTAGTGATAAGTCAAGGCTTTTATGGCAGAGTAGGATTACTTAGTCTTAGGGTTAGTGTATTTTCTTAAAATAAGTGGATTTTATGTTGAAAAATAACATGAACCTTCTCTGACAGTTTGTGCCAGAGGAAGCATGCGAAACCATATTCAAGTGAGGAGAGGGGAGAAATGAAAATTAAAAGCTGCACTGGGCAATCTAACTTCAGAAAACAAAACAAGGGATTGGAAGCAAATTAAGCCTACAGAGGCAAAGGTTACTTAAAGTGAGAATTTTGAATTCCAAAATACCCTTAAGACAGTCAACTAAGAAATCAAAATGCACTCTGTATCTTTATACAGCTCTACTTATTGAGCTCTGAAGAAGGGCCAGACAGTGAGTTTGCCATTTTCCTCACCTTGCACTTTGCAGTAATTTGGTAAAGCAACAGTTTCCATCAGTCTTTTGATGCAGTGTGAGAGGCATATTAGCTTCGCTCTTGAAAGCAGCACATACTACCTTGCTCAGATTCTTTTTAGCTTGTATAAAATACTGTTTTATACACACATTTAAGATATACTACTTTCCTTCATTACTGTTACAAGAAGTAATATGCATACATTTCTTACGAGTATCTTTTTACGATTAAGACTTCAGGAAAATGAAGCATTATAGTAGTTGTTAAAAAAAGAAAAAAAACAAAAAAAGCCATAAAAAAAAAAAACAACAAAAAAAAACCCCATAAAAAAACCCCACCAAGCTTTGAAGTGAGTTTTTGCAGCAGTAACTGAGGTTTTATCAAAACTGTAATTGTATGAGAACAACTCCGTATTTACTCAAACCTCAACAAGTCAGCTTTGGCTGCACTAGGAATAGTCAAATTGAGTTCAAAAGGTGTCTAGAGTGAATACAGCTTCATCAATTTAGTCCATAAACCAAAAGATGAATATTCAGTAAATTCCATTACACTTGAATTTAACAGAATTGGGAATAATGCAAATCCAACTTCAAACTTTCTAGACATTATTATTCAAATTAAGGTTTTCTTCCAGCATAAGCACATAGTTTCAAAAGTTCTTCAAAGAATAACCAAGGATCACTGAACTAATAAACAAAACCATTGTCTTTGGTTTATGTGTAACTACACTGGCCTAGTTAATTCTGACTTTTAAATTAATACAGATCCTTTTATTGTAGTCTCTTTCCAATTCTCAAATTCTTTCTGTTAAAAGTAAGAGTCTGCTCATCCCATGATTTCCTGCTAAACAGTGGTGTATATACTGGCATGAAGGGTAAATGTTTTGTACAATAATTACATTAAGTGATATTTCCAATGGCTGGACTACAAAAGACATCAAATGAATGTTAGTTCAAATGACACTTGAGTTTATGCCAATCTTAAAAAAAATAAAAATACACAATGTCTAAGCATAGTAAAACACAGTGTAAACCCCCCTAAAATTAGACAGTAAACATAGGAATCCTGCACTCACTGTAGGAATGTACTGCACAGCATTAACATGAAAGCCTGTTAAATCTGAAAGAATGCAGACAGCTAGATTTACCTGGATGTAAATGCCACTTCAAGGTGTTTAAACAAACACAAAAATGAGACAATGATGTCAGGAAAAAGGCCTTTAAAACAGGCCATGAGTCTAACTTGACTTTCCAAGTAAGAACATCAGCTTCACAAAACTGTGACACTAATGCAGTTTTACGTAAAGTACCCTTTGACACACAAGCTGTCAATTAAGCTATCACAGTCTTTAATGACCAACTCCCTTTAAATAGTTAGGGGAGTCAATAGTAGCTCAAGTTTTAATTCACTAAGTACCTTGTCTGTTTGCAAAGGAACATTACAATACCATAAATTTATTACTTTATGGTATTTATAAAACGGATAAACTAGGGGGTTTTTATGTTCTCTTTTTAATACGTAAGTTCAAAACTTCATTTTCTATGTGTCTTTGCAATAGTGTTTTAGCCAGTGTTGCAAAAAAAATTTCACTGTGGACTACCTCACATTGTTACTCAATTGTGCAAGGTATTCTCGCAGTTCTTTTGCAGCTTGGAATCTACCATATCGCTTCTTTGGGTTGGCACACTCATCCAGCAAGGCCTCAAGTCGGCCATCTTTGGCAATTTCAGCTGGTGGGTCATGAAGTAGTCCTCCAGAAGTGCCACGCCACGTGGCATGTCTTGATAAAAGGTTCTGACAAACAGCATAATAATTGTGGTCCACAGTGACACGAGCACAAAGAATCTCTTTTGAAAAGGACAAACAAGCTTCTTTATCACAGTCATCAAATTTGCTTTCATACCATACATCCCAGTTTTCTGGTTTATCTGTGAAGTATAAGGAGACAGTAAAAATAAAAATGTGAGAGAGCAAAGAGCATACGTGTGTTTGAGTACAATCAGAAACTTAATACACAGCAAACTGGTTGTATCTAAATTTAAACCAACTTTGTTTAGATGAACTCTTAAATGTTCTAGTCTAAGATTTCATCTGGCAGTTTGATACACTCTTCTGCTGAAACAGCCCTGGAAATACAAAAATAAGGGAAAGAAAAAAAAAGTAAAACAAATAGCAAAGAGAGGGAAGAAGAAAAAACAGCACACTGAACACATGAAATCTACATTCACACTCATACCCAAAGGAAAAAAAAGTAGCAGGAACAAGTACAAGAGAATGATCCACAGCTGAAGTCAAGAGAAAAACAAACAAGCAACATGATTTATTTGAGTAACATAGGTCTGGTTTCTCCAGTTGCCCTGGGAACACTCACAACTGGTCTATCAAAGAACAAAACCAGCCATTGCAAAGTAATTGCCGTGATCTGCCAATCTCTGACTTTAGACACAGTTGTAACTAAGAAGGGCATATAAACCAGCAGATGCATTAAATATAATCTTTGACCAAAAAAGTCAAAACAAATGGCACTTACGCACATATTAAATCCTACCTCATATATACAAAGTTATCAAAATCTGAAGATGTAACTAATGCCCTTATCACGAAGCATTCTTTAACTTAAACCCTGCTTTACAGAAAATATCTTCTACAATAATAATAAGATAATAAGGTTACAAAGAGTGAGATTTGAGTTCGTAATACTTTTTGTCATAAAACTTTCATCTTAAGTTTCTAGATTACTGCCAGCTTTGAGAAGAGGTCCTTATCATGGAGTCTTATCATTTTGCAGATCTTTTTTAGCACCAGGATGTACAAATTAAAATTTGTTTGGTAGTCTCTGAGCTGCTATTTGCCTACTTATTTATGACGCACTGCAAGCTAGTCCAGGAAAAAAAACCTACTGAAGAATGACTGCTAAAACTGTAAAAATAGGATGTAAAATTTGTACAGTGAACAGCAACCTCAAAAGATAAAAAAAGCCAGCAACAAAGAGAATGGGAAAAAAGGAGTTCAGCAAACTCAAATACGATATCCACACAGAGTACAACTAGGTATTACTGTACAGTGCAGTTGGATAAATGTACCCAAATATCTGATCAGGCATATTAATCACTCTAGACTAAGATTGTTTAATGAAATTTTCCAGAATATTAATTAAATCAGTACTAAACGTCAACTTTATATAAAGGAAGAACTTTCTTGTGTCCTCATTTGCTTCCAGTGTTCTTGATTGTTAGAATACAAATCACGCAGCAAAATCCTAGTTAGATCCTAATTAGTCTGAGAACTGCAGACAACAGATTAAGCATGACACTTTCAGCATTTTGCTTCTGCCAGATGAGTGTACACCAACTTTTTCAGAGTTCATTTGGTCGTCTTTGTGAATGAGCAATTCAGACCATGCTCCAGAAGTCAAACTGTTCAGTAATATTATTTTAAAAGGGTAGAGAAAGAAGACAGAAGAAAAAAGTTTACTTGTGTGGCCTGTTAAGTGCTAAACTAAATGTACTGGATATTTAATGCATGAAAAGGGTTTCTTGGTAGGCCCAGATAATTTCAACCCAAGCTCCTTGAAAGCGTATATTAAATCTAATTTAAAAAAAAAAAAAAAAAAAACCAAACAAACCAAAAAACAAAACACCAAACCAACAAACAAAAAAACCCCATACAACACACTTCCTCACAGAGACATGTGGATAGAAAATACAGTCTTAAAAGTTAATTCAGCAGCACAGCATATGAAGTCTATTCACAAAGATTAAAAAAAAAATAAAACCATTTATCCAAAGGAAACTGAAAACACTTGCCCTATTCCTATGAATTTCTGCAGAACCTAGGGCTTCATGTTCAATGTCTCTAGCCCTTAGGTCTGCAAAGTTTTCCTTATAAAGGAATATGAACCTATGTAATGCCACTTTGTCAAACATCTCTCCTGCTGCCACTGCTTTCAGCTTTTACAGTTGACAGAAAGATGAATGAATTTTCACTACTCCCACCTGGAAACAGCACTAAAATTACCCATTCCTTCAGTTCCATTATTACAGAGTACCTATCTGAACAACTGAAACAGAGGCAGACTACGTAACTAATGCAAAGTGAGTGGTAAGACTCTCTCATCATTCACAGAAAATAGAATGCCAAGACTTCTGTCCTTA
Source organism: Psilopsiagon aymara (assembly GCA_024733675.1). Lineage (NCBI taxonomy): Eukaryota > Metazoa > Chordata > Aves > Psittaciformes > Psittacidae > Psilopsiagon > Psilopsiagon aymara. Next base: position 28,806 of record JANRGW010012586.1, on the reverse strand, counting down.
CAGACATCCAGAAAAGACAAAAGGAAACTTTCAGTGAAGGCAGAGAGACACAGGGGCTGGCTGACTGTCTTGCCTGTTCATCCATCTGTGCAAACTCATCCAACGTCCAAACTCTCTCCTCCCACTCACACCTCTCCACTTAAAACTGCATTACAGAAGTTAAAAGTGTATGGAAATCAAGTTCAGGTAAACTCAACACTAGTAAAATTGACAAATTGGTCAAGTTAATTAGTGGTCTAATTGCAGAAGAAAGCTAATTAGTTGTTAATTAGTAGTCTAGTTGTAAAGCCAACCAAACTTGTATTTAGAAGCTACACACACTTTGAATATTGTGCTTACAGAGAAAGAAGAGAGAAGAGAGACGGAGAGAGGGGAAGGGAGAAAAAAAAGACACTTACTCTGTCTGATTAACCTTTTGTCTGCTACCAGAACGTTTTCTGCATCCACAATGATAACTTTCCCATCTCTTGGTCCAACTGCAAAGTTGTCAAAGCTGACATCAAGGAGGTAGAGTGCAAATTCAAAGTCATTATTTGTTAGCTGCTCAGCTATTTCCATTAATTGCCAGGCCAGATCCACTCGTTTCTCCCATGGTGCATTAAAGTAACTCCATAGTTCTTCTCCAACATAATTGACAGCCACCATTCTTCCACATGCTCCTAAGTACTTTGCGAATGGCCAGCCCTCATCAGATGGAAAACTCTGTATATAAAAAGATTTTTTTAAATTTTCATTAATACAAAATGGCTTAGATTTAAAAGGGAGATCAATAATATTTAGAAAAGACACCTGTAAATATCCATCAACATTACATGTCCATATACGTCTAAGTTTTGAAGGGAAAGAAAAAACAACACAAAAATATGTTTATGTGAGCAACAGGCCCTGCTGGATTATGAAAAGGGAAGAGCTGGATGACCTGAAATAATATACAACCCATATATAGCTTTCCATATACTACATGTATTTTTTTTTTTTTTTACACATACACAATTCCATTAAGTATCTTTGTTTATTAGTGTTTTATATACATCTGTTGTACTAAAGTAAGTATAGTTCCCACTAAGATAATATTGCATCTGATACTTTTTATTAAAACCAATTCTTTTAAAAACCTAAAGGAAAAACTTTAAAAAGTGACACCTTCTCACCAACACCCCCCCTTCCCACTTTTCCCAGTTGATCAGATTCCATTCTGACTACACAGCTTATGATGTTAGGACATGCTGTTCATTGTTATCTAGCTATTCTCATCAAGAAGATGAGCTTTCTCATTTGCAGAATGAGAATGTTTAAGTGGCTTTTGTTGAACAGGCATGACTTAACAGTCACTAGAACACTTTCTGTTTGATATAATTAAAGCATTTAATAAAATTCTATGGAGGCCTTAATTCAGTCCATATTGAAAATGAAGGCTGAGTACCAGGTTAACTTATACCTAGCTTCCAGCAGTCCTTGCATAGACCACTTAAGAACATTCCAATTTGGTCATCTGCAGTTCTAAAATTATTTAATACTTTAAATGCAATTTTGAGATGTAAAAATACTCATTTACGTATTAATACTATTTGATAATTGGATTCTACTGGAAACTGAGCACCCTTTCCGGACTATTCTGCCTTAAGATATCCTCTATGGAATTTTCCAGGACTCTTCAAAGCTTCTACACAGCAAATCCTGTCTACATGTACATGTGAAGAAATTAAACTCATAATTGATATACACTGTTGACATGGTTTGCCATCTTTGTGGCAAAAACCATTAAGCCAGCCTCTAACACGGTATGTGTAGAAGACAATTTTCACGGAAATAACTATGTTTATCATTGCAAACAAGAAACTTTCAACCTTTCTCAGTCAGTCAAAAGGACATCAGACCCATAAAAGTAACAGAAGAGGTTCAAAGTTTTTTGGGTACCTACATGACTGGACTTCTACTGTATTTTGATCACCTGATCAACCCACATAGATGAATCTGGTCATGAAAAATCCAGAAGATGACACAGCACTAACTGGATAGTTTTGAGACTAGTACAATGCCTTCAAGCTCTGATACCATGTAACTGAGCAGAAGTAAGTCTCTCTCACTAACCAAATCTACAATGCAATAAAGATATTTTTATCTATAGGCTTCGGGGCAATTTATGAAGGTGGTAAGTATGGGCAAATATCCAATAGTTCAAGACAAGTCAAGTGATACATTCCACCATTAAGAAGTTGGCAGGGTTTTTTTTTTTACTTACTGTGTGGTTAGCAAAATAATCTTCCAACAAATGAAGTGTGCACTAATTCAGTGTTCCTTACTTATTCTACAAACAGACCAATATAGAGAAAAATCATACCTGTGGCATCAATAAACACCACCAAAATGAGATTTCATGCACAGTTATCATTACTGCATTCAGGTCTGGATCCAAACAAACCAATACACAAGTGGCTGCTGTTCATCAAATCAGTTATTTACAAAGGAACATGTTATTTCACTAGAAATGAAGCAAGCATGAGTTGGTGCTGAGGTATAAGCTCCTGAGAACTACTCCAGTGAGTAGGACCCAGTGGCATATGGGAAAATCCAAAATACTGCCTACCAGTACGTATCAGGAAAAAACCATACATCTTAGGATTGGGGAAGTCAAAATGCATGTACCTATCTGCCCAGTACCCATGTAAATCTCCTTTATCCATACCTTATAAACCCAAATTTGTATCTTAAATTAGAGAAAATTTACCTGATAACATCAACTGAGCGTATGTTCTTGTACTGCTGCATTTTATCAGCATTTAATGCAACATAGTCAATTCAATTGCTACGGCAATGATGCCTAAGTATTTTTATGTAAGTATGATTCTGACCACTCCGCTTCTTTTCTTTTTCAATCCTCTCCTTTCTTATATTCCAGTCCTTCTCTGCTTATGCTTTTGCTTCCCTTCCCAAATAAAAATTCAAGCACAAACAGTTGACCCTGGCAAATGCCATGCTAAAATTGGAAGCAAAGGTGTTCATCCCTCCCAGCCCATCCAGCACACTCATTTCAATCCCCTGCATATGATTAGGAATGCAGTACAGCTGATACTTGCTGGGCCAGTGTTTGGTTCAATCAGCAGCCTGATCCAGCTCATCACATCACCAAATCATGCTAGTACTGACAAAAGGAAAGGACAAGGCCTGAATATCCAGGTGCAGAAGAAAGGATCCCTCCTCTCCAGCAGCACCACGGATCTATGTAATGGATTAAACTGATTTTGGAAGTACAGCATTAGTCACAATGGTACACTGATTGTCAAAACACATCTATTAACTTCCTGCATTCAGTACACTGAATTTCACTGCACATAAGAAATCCTCAGAGCAGTTTAGTTTATTAAGAAGTGAACATCCCCAAAACTACCAGTAAAATATCTGCATGCCCTACTGTAACACAGGTATTTATAACTCTGTGGCAATAAAAAGATCTCCTGACAACAGGAGTGCAGGGAATCCTGCCAGCATCTGCACATGTATAAACATCTCTGTTCTGGCTCCCTTCCAACTGGCATGTAACAGCCACATCTACACTTCATTACCCAAGTCAGTAGCCAAAGAAGGGGAAAAAAATATGTACAAGTTCCTCACTTAGCAGTTTTATACTCGCTCAGTGAATTTAACAAGAGTATTAATTGATCTGCTGTCTTTCCAAGCAGAGATTTGTATCTTTCTGTACTATTCTATTTCAAAAACATCTTTCTAGATGAAATTGCAGCTTAACATGAGGATTTTTAATTTTTCTTCATGTATTGGACTTTCGAAAGCAAGTAAGACAAGATACAAATTTGTATGGTCATTGAACTTGTCTTCCATTAACAAGCTGCAATTATAAAAAAAGGCTTAGTCGATAGCTGCAAAAAATCTCAGATTTCTTTGGTAGTAATGCCTAACATTACTTTAGGTTTTAATTCTCAAATTACTATTGGTATATCTAATGAGATAATTCTGTACTTGAATATGCAATTTCAAGACTTTAAAATGTACACTTGACAATTAACATAAAAATTAAGCTTTTCTTCAAAACCAGAAACAGCTATCTGACAAAAGAATCTGCAATCCTGATACACCCACTCACATTTTATCCGCAAATACACACAAAAATGCCATGGAAACCACAGATAATCAAGCCTTTAAACATGTTTTAAAATATAGTAATGCATAGGAAAAAACTACAAAAAGGAGGCTTAGTAAGTTTTTTCTCATTACAGTTGTTATCATAGAATGGTTTGGGTTAGAAGGAACCTTAAAGATGATCTAGTTGCACCCAGCTGCCATGAGCAGCGACACCTTCCAATAGACCAGGTTGCTCAAAGCTTCACCCACTGCGGCCTTGGTTGCCCTTCTCAAAATAAGTATAAGTTTCTAATAGAATTAAGAAAAACAGTTAATGTAACAAAAAACCCTGGCTACCTCTACTCCCAGTGACACATATCTAGTCTATGATTCTATACATCAAAAAACTTTCTTTTGCCCTAATTAGCAATGTTACAAGATAGCTAAGCAAGGCTTAAAAACCTAAGCAAACCCTGTCAAATGGACAAAGAACAGTTTGTTCCTGAAAGAATAATAGTACATTTATGTCTTAAAAAAAAAAAAAAACAACAATAGAAACACTGTACTTTCAAAATAAATATTGAGAATAGTATGAATTCACATTCACATTTCACAGAAGCATAAAACACACTACCGGTGCATTTGCTGTTCTCACTTCCATCTGTTTAAACATGAGAAGATACACAAATCTGCCACTGGTTTCAAATCTTCAGAGCTGTGAATTAGATCACACAGCGAAAACTCAGCAGCTTGAAGCTGATAAGGCCTATTGTAGTCTGCAATAACAGAAATATCCTTCGAATTAAGCACTTAAAATAATATTGGTTTATCATAATCAAGCATATAATTCATCCTAATAAAGCCCAAAAGAAGCCAAACCAGTTTACAACTGACAACTTTAAGCTACTGTTCCAATGTATCATTAAAAACAATGTGCTTTGCATTTTCAGAACTACTCTAGATGATGCTATATGCCACTACCAATTTTTGTATAAAGTGAGTTCCATCTAAAGAAAACAAAACAACAAAGTGCTACACCTTATATATGATAAAATTAAAAGACATATGTAGAACAGTAGGAACTTCTCTTCCTACTCCTTATGAATCTGAATACCTTCAGGGCAAAATTAAACTCTTTTTGATGCCTTCTTCACTAAAATCATCCTACTAACGTGTTTGTCCAGACACAAACTGGCATGGCATGTAGAATTTAATACCCTCTTCCCCGAACGGAAAAAAATTAGTTCTCTCTCACAGAGTACTGTTGATTCTGCAGTGTGAACAGAACTAACACTTGTATTAGTCACCAAGGCAAGTAAGCAAAGCTCTAGAACCATAAAAAGCTAGAAAGCAGATTTTACAAGGCAAGTTTTCAGCTCAGACATTAAATAACACCGTCTAAATGCAGCTGCCTTCTTATATCAGGAAATTATCTGTATTCTAGAAGATATAAATTCAAACATATTTGTGAATGCTAGTGAGAATAACAAAAACAATTTCATTCTCAACTAGATGTCAAATCATTTGACATCCCACAGAAGTTAAGCATATACATACATATAGCCTACACACCCAGTGGATTTCATTCAACATGCCAAATATAAGTGCTCTCCCTGAAACTACATTGCTTTCATTTACTTGACTTTTGTTCACTTCTATCACATTTCAATCAGTTATTACATACAATTCATGCCAACAAGCAGAACACATCAGGCTTGTCTGACACATTGTAGGACAAAAATACACAGACCACTCTAAATACCAGAATTACAAGTCTCTCAATTAAGTTTAATACTTAAACTGCAAAAGTTGGATTTTACAGTGTTAGCAGAGGTATGTAACTTCTCCAAATTAATGAATAATGACTAAACACTAGAACTGTAGTAAAATTTATTGCTGTAATAGGTTTTACCTGTTCACATTCGTCTGTAGTTCATATTCAGATTAAATTTGCAGTATCTGTTAGGAACCTGGAATATTTCACTATAAAGAACTCCTGGCAGAGATGGCCTGCTCGTATCTCAGAAAGTTAATTTGCAAAATTAAAGAGACTAAAACAAACCCTCAATTACTTAATTCAGGGAAGTAAAACACAGGTCCCCCTCTACACCAGCCAGATCAGAAGAAAACGGACAACACTGGTATTTCAAGGTTTGGAATGTGAGATAACATTTTTTCTACGTTACTGAAAACTGTAAAGAGTTGCAATTTATCAGCAGAATTCCTGTTTAAGTCTGTACAGTGATTTCTCAGGATCCTCCAAATTACAACAGTCATTCATCATAATGCATACCCCACAGTAACTTCAAGCACTTCTAGACATTCCTTATACTTTACTGACATGTCTTCACTCTAGGAAAGTTCACCAAAAAGAAGAATGAAAATAGCTTTGATCCTGTGAGGAAGATTATTAAATATGGAAAATGACAAGTATGAGCCAGTTCTGCCCTAATATGTACACTCTTATGTCACTGCAAAAAAATAACTCCTCAGTTTTCAGTATGATCAAATCAGTGGAATATTTTTGTAATGCAATGTTACTCAATTTTAATTCAACAAAACAATATTCTTTCATTTCTTTTTAAAAATGTGCACAATAGAAATTCAGGGACAGACAACAAATTCACTCCCTTTCTCCACAATACTTAGACTCATTTAAAACAGGATTCAAGAAAGACTGAAGCCTCACTCTAACATCCAAAATTCAAATCCATTGCTTTGTGAAATATCTTTTCTACAGGTGTCGACAGATTTGTGCACAAAAAAAAAAAATAAATCCATTTACCCATAAAGTGCATTTGTAGAGACATTACTTAAACATCACTTGTTTGCTGCAAAAAGAAAAAATAGCTTTTAAACAAAAAGTAGTTCAACAATTGCATACAAGCAACTGCATACAAGCAATTTGAAAGGGGAAGGAAATCCCGATATATAATCATCTGGAGCAGAATACAGTGAATCTTCAAAATGAAATCATACACAAAATTACAGATAACCAAAAAGCCTCAAAGCAACTGGAGATAACATGACTAGCAACAACTGATCCCAAACAAGGTTTTAAATTCTTCATAAAGAACAGAGGAAAGTATCGAACACATTAAAATACTACACAATAAATACTATTCAGTATGTCAAAATGACAGTATTTATATGAGCCAGGACTAAAATAATTCAAGTCACTAGATGACATACCACATAGTATAGATAACTGTCTTAAATGCACTCTTTGTTTTTAGCATAGGAATTCCATAGCAGAAACACCAAATCGAGTAATGAAGAAAATTTAAAAGGCACCAAATATTAAAACTGGATGCATCCTACCAATGTATTTAGAATAGAAGTACAGAAAATAATCTATGACTAGAACACTGTGTACGAGAAAAAAAGAAAAGAGAAATTCCAGGCAAAAATATTTGCCATTTACTTCATACTGAGTTACGTGTGGATTAGCAAAACAATTCTGTAGAACATTTAGCTAAACTGATACTTTGAGTGAATTCAGTGCAAGGAATTGCTTCAAAGAGATCACAGTTTATGTTTTAATATATGTTTACCAGATGTCAATTATTGTTCTTCCCACAACAAAACCAAACAGAAACCCCAATGATGACACAAAGAGAAACCAGAAGAAATTTCTGTTATGTGGCAACAGATTGTTCATGCAGAGTAATTATACTAGGAATAGAGATACAGCTGTTGGGTTTGTTTTGGTTTTTTTTTCCCCACAAGGAATAACGATGATCAGAAGTTCTGACAAAAATAAAGTCATTAACCTTAACTATTTAGAAAGCTAAATATATATATGAAGGAAGAGCAACAATTCACACAATCTATTAAAAAAATGCAGAAATACTGCTACTTTTCATATAGGTATTTGAATTTTTCTTACAGTCAGTAAAATAAAAGGTCTTTAAGACTTGTAATTAACATACAAGATACAAACATTTACCATCCTTTTTGAAGAAGCTCCGTTTTAAACAGGTTGTTAAAAGCTGTATCTTGAGACTAAGCTGCTTTAATGTACTCTGAAAACAATTCACAGACACCTTCTGTAGTTTGTAAAAAACCCAAACACACACATAACTTGCAAGCATTGTAATTACTTTTATTTTATAATGAAGTTTGTGTGCAAAATTCAGTTTTACTTTGTGCGCTGGTTTTAGCTGGGATAAAGTTATTTTTTTTCATATTAGCTGGTACAGGGCTGCAGTTTAGATTTATGCTTGAAATGGTGTTAGTAGTTCACAGATGTTTCTCTTACTGTTGACCAGCGCTTACCCACAGCCAGGGCCTCTTCTGCTCATCCCACCACCCCACCAGTGAGTAGACTGGGGGTGCATAAAGAGAAGACACAGCTGGGATAGCTTACCCAAGGGATATTCCAAACCAAACGGCATCACGCTCAGCAATTAAAAGCTGGGGGAAGAAGAAACTCTAAACCCGTTTTTTAAGAAATGGCATTTGTCTTCTCAAGTAACCACTGTATGTGGAGATTCCTCCCAAGTAATCATTACTCCAGGAGATGGCCTGCCATCAGGAAAGAGTGAATGAATTCCTTGGTTTGCTTTGTTTGTGTGCACAGCTTTTACTTTACCTGTTACACTGTCTTTATCTCAACCCACAAGTTTTCTCACTTTTATTCTTTGAACTCTCTTCCCCCATCCCCAAGCAGCTGTGTGGTGCTTAGTCACTGGCTGCTGTTAAACTCCAACTCTTGGACAACAAAGCAAATGCACTGTCATTTTAATAATGCATCTGGGCAGCACCATACACCAATACAGCAGCCAAAACAAAGGCAGGACTTCATATTGCAACCAGCTCTAGATGCACTTCTGCCACAATTTATCAAACTTATGTTTCAGTTTTCTAGAAAAGATGTAAACTGTCTTTTCAGCTAACCATTAGATCTTTGAAGGAATACAACCACTTTTAACAAAAAATCCACACTTTTCTTACCTAGAAACAATTTCTTCCTTCAGCCATTGAGAGTTATACTGTAGTTTCACCAACCCTGAGAAGTAGGAGTACCCCACTTCGGCCTGTTTTGGGGCTTTCCTTGAATAGTTCTAGGAATTTTTGTGTTTAAGCACAACACTTAACTTTGCCACAGGCCTTCATGTGTTGGACAATACATGGTTGCATACCATGGCTCCACACATGGCAGCTATTGTGGCACTACAGCAGCCCATAACGCGTGAAGAGACACAGTGGCTCTAATAGGAAATTTGGAGGCTGGTAAGAGATTAGTGCAGGAGCTCTATGAAAGATATGAGGCATCTGTAAAGAAAGCTTAACCATTTCCCCAGATCCTTCTGCTGAACTGCCTTGGTTTGGAAAAAAATAACTTGTTAGGAACTGAGGGGGAGGGAGAAGGTGGAATTTGTGTAAGAATCGAAAAATGAACAACTACCTTAGTCTCTACTGAAATTAACAGTATTTTTGGTTCTGTAATGGTAAGTTTGTTTCTATTCACCAGTGAAGATAAAAATTGATTATGTTACTTCATGAAGCTGAATATAATTCTTTGAGCGTACATCATAGTTACAAAAACTGACAGCAGTTTTTCCATTATGCTTACTTTTAAAAAAACAAACTAGAAGGTGGATGGTTTATAAGAAGTAATAGGGTAAGGATAAATTTGCATAAGCTGGTTCTATGAATTCTGCAAGAAATGAATATTCACATTGCACTAAGTCTGTAATCCAATTTATTTTTAAAATTTTGTTGTTTCGTCACAAGGCAACTTTGGCCAACCTGTATTTGCAAGTGTCTAATGCACAGTCATCATGTCCAATCCTGAATTAGATACAATGCACATATCCTACTTCCCAGGTGATTCCTATTTAAAATACTGTTTTCCATTAAATGAGTTGAAGAGAATATCAGCAAGTTTTTTTGTTGCTTTTACCTGAATAAGCTGTTCATGTTTATAGAAAAAAAAATCTTTACATAAAAATGTAGCAAGTTTTCATTATAGATCAGGATTTATTCTACTAAAAAGTATTTGCCTTTACTGCAGAAAAGGACTGCTAGAAAAGGGAAGGAAAAACCCAGACTTATTAGAAGTTAAATCTTAAACGTTTACATTTCCAGTTGAACAATTCTTTCCTCAACCCTCACATACAGGTTGTCTAATTCAAACGTGAATTCAGATTAAAAAAAAGGAAAACTTAATTACTAATTTAGTGAGATGCTGCAAAAGGAAAAATAATATTTTAATACCCAGAAAAAGATGTAAACTGTACAGAATAGTAAGTCAACTGTCCTTTCATTTGCTCCATGAAATAAAATGGCAAAAGTGGCTTAATTCTTCAGAGTACATGAATGAAACTGTTTAACAAATGTGGATAAAGAAGGTTAACAAGAAAGCTATAAAAAATACAAATACTGAATTAGGATTACAGTAAGTAATCTATACAAACTGCGCTGGCTTATGACTGTTCAGAAACTTGCAACAAAACTATATCATGCTATGGGTTAAAGCACCACCTAAAAACTTCCTACAGCAAATGCTGCAAGTCAGTTGTGACATTATGCAGTTTGTAAGCAACACTACTTTAAGAATAATCCATACTCCAAACAGGCTTCCAGCTAAAATTCCAATCTAAGAAAAATCCTCGTAATCCACAAATCACAAACTCTAGTAGATGATTGCAGTGAATTTTCTATTAAAAGTCAAAGATAAAGCTTTAAATTCAGTGCCTATTTACATTTCACTGCTCCTATAATTTAATTAAACACCACAGAACACCAAAGAGTTTAGAAGTTATTTCCGCTTCTAAACCAAAACTGTTATTCATGACAGTGATTTAAACACAGTAGTGTTTCATGACAGGCCTGAGGCAAAAAATACCTATACTTCGCTTTGTGCCTTCCAGTGACAACCAGACAGCATCAGTTAAATGAGTTGAAATTCTACTTGTTTTTTTTATTTAAAATTAAAATCTCATTCTTTACATGATGTCATGCAGGGTTCCTTTCCTGGAAGCAGCTGATTTTTAGAACAAGCTTACAAGTCTCACTCCCATGCCAGTATCTGCCCTCATCAATACTGCAGAAGCTGTACCATAAGACATTTCATATATCTCACTTATAAACACAAGCAAACTTCTCACCAGTCAGTTATCAGTTCTGGAAAATAACTTTGCCTCTTGTAAAGAATGCCTTGCATCTTGCTGTTGCGATAGCTAACATAACACAAAACTATCCATTCCTTATGTGTTTCTCAAGTAAAGCCTGAGAATAGAGTGGTATGTAACACATTATGCAAAGGAGAAGAGTTCCTTCAGATTCATGTATTTAAGATACTTCATTTCCAACTGAGGGAAGGTATTCCAACCTACAGTACCCATTGCCAAAGTTGATGAATACTTTCCTGGAGAATACAATTAAGAGTGTTTCAGCACACAAACCTGACCTTACGTTGCACAAAAAATATTTTCTAGGATATGCTTATTCACAAAAATTTACAAAACTCTGCAAAACATTTTTCATCCAGCAAGAAGTGACAGACAACTTAACCACACTCTGGAAAGTAATGGCTGCCTCGCTTCCCACCAATTTGACCTACTTCGCTCTCAGCAGCACCTTCCCTATGATAAACAGCAAGCAAAGTGCTTGTTAAGTTCATGTCCACAGATTTTCATCTCCTCAACAGATATGTTTGACAGCAGCAGGGCTCATCCACAGCTTATCAAGAAGCTGACAGGAATCAAGGCTATTAACTCATGCTGGCCACTGCCTTTGATTCACCTCAAAGATGTAAATGCTGCAATTGTGCCACAGAATAAATTTGCCCTACAAATTATTAAGAAATATACAGAGCTCTTTCCTGGCCACCTGGAGCTATGCTCAGTACGTTGGAACCAGCGTTCAAACCAAAACTGTAAGCTGTATGAAACACAGCCAAAACAAATTGATTCTCAAAGAACTTCCAAATATACTTAGCAAAGCAGAGCAGTTTTGATTCTTAAGTGGAGTTTCCTTCTTCACTGTGCTCAGGAGCAACTTCACGGCGAAATGGAAGATACACTGTGCCCTAAGTCTGCTCAGAAGCAACTGTAAACTTACTTTAAAAACAAAGCTAAGAGCTGTACATGGAAAGACTGAAGGGCATTCTACTTAAAAACGTGTTTTTAATTAAGTGGAGTTCATAAAAGCATTCTCTAGAAATTAGTCAGTAGGTGAACTTGCTGCAGGGCAAAGCCTGCAACACTGCTTTTTGAGCATTAGATATTTCTTGACCTCTCACTAGAGAAACAGCAGATGTTTGTAACAGTAATCATGCACTGGTGCTTTCAAAGGAATCTGCAAATATTTTTTTTATCAAACATCAGACAAAGGCAAGGACAGTTCAGTAGTTAGTCAAAACAATTCCAAGCCCAACTTTACACATTAGAGGCATACTTGGAGTTCCCTCAGCAGTGTGAATAGGCAAAATACAAAGCTCCCCACATAAACAGAATATGAAACAGAAGCAACTGAGTGGTGCTATAGAATAAAATAGTTTTTTTTACAAATTTTTCACCTACAAATTAATGCAACATTAAAGCCCAAATTTCTGGCCTATGAACATAACCAGTCCTGCCAATTAAAGATTATAAAATATGCAACTGCTGAAAGAGAATACTGTTCAAGTATTTTTCACTCTATTTTCAGATGATTAAATACCTATTCCGAATTTTTACCAGCAGGAAAACATAAATTATATTTAGGTCCCATGAGAACACAACATAGCATGAATCAGTTTTTGACAGGGAAAGTGCAACAACGTTAACGTTTATACCCACTATCTACTAAACTAGACACTAAGAAACTAATCACCGATTCCATAGCTGCTTAGGAATGTATGTATTACTGGAGGCGCCATAAGATTAAAGCCAAACACTTAACTGTAAGCAAGAGATAAATCCACCAGAAAGCATCTATCTGCCTTCCAGCATGCCACCCCGCCTTGCTTCCTGCAGGATAACTGCTTGCTTTCACCGTTCGCTGCCAAGCAGACAAGTAAGTTCCCTGCCTAGACGAGAAAGGCAAGAAGGATGGAGAAAGAGTTAATGCCTTGGGGCACAGCAGCACCGTAGAGGAAGACAAATCGTGAAAACTACAACGAAGAAAGAACAAAGACTACGAGTCTACGTGAGATAACGAAACTCCTCCTGCCCAGAGTGGGAATCAGAGACCCCCTCCCCAGCCTGCCCATCCGATACCTTTACATAAGTCACTGCTAGGGAAAAGCGGAGGGCCCCGGCGTTCAGCTGCTGCTTGAGGACAGCTTCCCGGGAACCCCGCTCCCCTGCCCGCAGGCACAGCTGCGTGCACCCGGCACGCGGCCAAAGGACACCCCGGCCACGGCGGAGGGCCCAGGGAGGACACTCGGCGGGGACGCGGCTGCCAGCAAGGGCCCCGTGGGCCCGACCCGCCTGCGGCAGACGAGGGCGGCTGTGCAGCACCAAGGAGAGCAAGCGGGGGCCCACCCGCCGGCTGCCGGCGCCGTCGGGGGCGCTTACCTGCAGGACCAGAGGTTCGGGGTTGAAGGCGAGGGTAATGAGGAGCTGCATGCGCTCTGAGTCCTTCAGGTTGCGCAGCAGGAAGCTGCCCGAGTCCTTGGTCTCGGCGTACCGACGGACCAGGCGGTCGAGCAAACGCTGCGAGGGGCAGTGCACCAGGTCCGACCAGCCCTCCACGGCGTCGGGGGTGAGGAGCCGCACGTCGCCGTTGAGGCTGGCGAACTCGGTGGCGTGCAAGGCCTGGAGGAGGTCGCAGCGGCCCCTGCCGGTGGCGCGGCGGCAGATCTTGGTGTCAATGTCGGCGAGCTCCTGCGCGGAGCCCAGACGCTTGAGGACGACGCGGCGGCTGCCCTCGCGGGGCTCCCCGTACCGCGCGAAGTAGACGTTCTTGACATTGAAGAAGTCGAAGAGGCGCAGGCGGCCCCAGCTCTCCAGCCGTAGCTGCCCGTTGAGGAACTTGCGGCACCAGCTGGTGCCCCAGCAGGCCGGGCACTTATTGAGCTGCAGGAAGCGCCGCTCCGACAGCTCGTTGCGCTGCAGCGAGGCCAGCAGCGAGTGCGTGTTCAGCACCAGCGCCGCCGCCAGGCTGCCCAGCACCGCCAGCTTCACGTAGCGGTACAACCGCCCCAACTTCAGCGACACCAGCCGCAGCATCGTCCCGCACCGGACCGGACCGGGGCCCGGCCGGGCCCCCCCCCCCCCGTGCACTGCGCCGCCTCCTCGGGGCCGGCCTGGGTTCCGCCGTCTCCCGGGTGATGGTCGCTGCGGGCCGCAGTTTTCAGGGGGTGGCCCAGGGCTGTGCGGTTCTGGCCGCAGGAAGAGAGCTTGGCACCAAGGGCCGGGCAGGGGCCGTGGGGGAGCGAACGGGGCAGCAGTGAGCGGTAGCACTGCGCCCTCGGTTGACAGATGCTTTTAGGAAGGCTGTGATTGGGACCCGTGTTTTGCATGGCAGTGTTGGAGAGCAGCCTTGGCTGGCCCGGTTTAACGACACAGGAGGCTAGAAAGGCAAACAAAAGACCTGTCTTTATGAAACAAGCTGTTACCACAGCCTCACTATTGAAAAAGAACCTTGAACTGCCATCTGCCCTCTGCCAGAATAGTCTGTGACTATGAGGAATTGGGTCACGCAGCAAAATGCAGCTGCTTCTGGACAGTGACGTTTGTGAGAGCATCATTCGACACATTAGGATGAAGAATGGAGTTGAAGTATCTAGGGAGATACCTTGGCTGGAAGTGGAAGGAAGTACTGGTGTGCTGCTTGCACGCAGCTCTGCTGAAGTGCATCTGTCCTTTTTGGTAGTGGCAGCTCTTACTGTGCTGTGAGATAATCCTTAAGGCTTGGAAAACATTCAGGAACATAAATATTCCTTTCCCTTTTAAAACGCAATTTAAGTCTTGTTTGACTGATTTCAGTGTTGAATGATTTCTATTTCGTATTCCATTGAAGGTGCTATTAAAATCCCAACTGTTTCCGTATCTCCAGAGGACTTGAATACAACCGCCATGGCAGAGTTTGGGAATTACATTCGGCAAGGTACTAAACTCATTCTTAACCACCTCTGCTGCTCAGTTTCATTTTAGTAAATGGAGAGTGTATATGTGGTCCTCAAATAGGATGGAACAGATTTTAGGCTTGGTTTTCCTCCAGAAAGGACTGTCAAAACCAGCACACGGAAGTCACCTCTGCACCATGCAGTGGTGTAGCGTGGCCAAAGCTAGAACAGAGAAGGTTCAAATGGCTTTTTGCAATGGTGGAGTTTGGTTCTTGACTTGATTAAATGACCTTTTTAATTCCTTTCTTCGCAGTCTTCCCAGCTGTGTTTTCTTCGGAGTTCATCCAACATGAAACTGTTGGTGAATACAGCCATCTCTTTACTGTCCAGGGTTCTAACCCTCAAATGATGCCCTACATGCTGCTTGCACACATGGACGTTGTGCCTGCTCCCCCGGAGGGTTGGGAATTCCCTCCCTTTTCAGCTGCAGAGCATGAAGGTTTCATCTATGGGCGAGGAACTCTGGATAACAAAAACTCTGCCATAGTACGTCGCCTTGGTAATATCATTTCAGAGAGATACAGAGCCTGACAAAAGGTAGATTGGAGAAGTCTGTTCTCTTGAAACTCACTGTATTGTCTCTCCTGCCTCTCTTTGCCATATTTAAATTGTACATTGACTGCTGTGTTAGAAGTCAGGGATAGACCTTGTGCACTTTCCCAGGTGTCATATGGGCATTCCGAGCCAAACTTGGCCCTTTGAAAAGGCTTGAGTTTCAAAATAAACACTGTTGATTTAATATTAGAGTCAAATATCACCTATCTAGCCTGTGGCAGAACAAAGAGCTCTTGTACGAAGTACATTTGGGAGGAATAAAGTATGGAAAAGATTGATCTGTGAAGGGTTGCTCATTCGGGAAAAGCCTGATGGAAAAATTAATAAGGAAAATAGTCCTTTGTGACTTGCAAAGATCATTTCCATGGCAGCCCTCTGTTTCAGTTTAAATAGATGTTTAGCAAAGCAGCATCACAGAGCCTGTGGCTGCATAGACCGTGTTCCTCGAAAGTTTCTTCAGGTTGTTTAACCATCAGTATCAAGCCTTGCAATTTACAGCCTTGGTTTGATGCTTCCTTCTACTGCGAAGTGCATGAGTGGCTCAACAAGTGGACAATAACCATGAACAATTGCAGTGAACATTGCAAGGTAGAGGCAGTGTCATTTCTTCTGAGAAATTAGCTTCAATTTAAAAACCAGGTGAGATGATACCAATAGAGCAAATGGGAGATTTCATTTCTCCTTCTTTTCTGTCATCTTAGCACTTCTTGTACAAAATTGAGTTCTCATTCACATAAATGGATTTGGAAGCTCCAGTCGGAGCCAAGCTGTGTGTTGGACAGGCAGCTTAAAGAACAGTGAGTTCCTTGGATAATCCCAACTGTGTTGGGCTTCCTGTGCAGTTTGTCACTGACTTCACCAGCAGCAAGAACAAGCTGACACTGTATTTTGTGTATGCACACTGTCACTGTGTAGCACACTAAGTCTTAAACATTAGTGATCAAAACTATTGCAGTGTGTTTCCCAGAGTATGTAGACATCCCCAGTAGGAGCTGTAGAAATAAAAGCTCAACTGTGAACAGGACAAAGTCTCCTTAAGGGCTGTGAATGCATCATGTTTCTTTGACATCACATTGCATTCTTTCATACTTATTCTCCTTCCTAACACACAAGAATGGTACAATACATTCTGGGTTTATTTCTGCAGGGGATTCTGCAAGCTCTAGAGTTTTTGCTGCGAAGAAATTACAGACCCCAGAGATCTTTCTATGTTGGTATTGGCCATGATGAAGAGGTATTTTCTTTCACTGAAATAACACGTTGTTTGCATTGTTCATGTATGTAACAAGGCTTAGTTTTAACACATTGTTTATCTAGAAAGTCTTTCCTGTTTTTCTTGGTTACATGGGTGGATCCTGTGTCAGGTACGTGGGCATAGTTAATATTGATTGTTTGGCTTTACGTGACATTGACAAAGGGGTCGGTGTGATGAGCAAAGAGAAAAGAACACAGGAGGGTGCTAGTGCAAATTCTTTTCTGCATGGAAGGTGCAGCAGGAGTCACGTTTTGGAGTCCGTATAGTACATGAAAAGCTGGCTTCAGGTTTACATGCTTGTTCCAAATGGTCAGGAAGAGCAACCAGAAATGTTCCCTGTTTGTTGTGGCCATGCCCACTGGAGCAGAGAGACAGATGAGGTGGGTTTCTTTATTTGTGTTCAAAGTAGAAAGGATTATTAATGCCTCTTTAGAAAGACTGACCAGTGGGGCTCATGGTCTGATGTATCACTGTGTCCAAGAACCAGGAGTTCAAAGCAGTGTTCAGTGACTTTTGGGTAGGCTCATTCCCCAGTATGGGTATAGATTCATCTGCTGCTGGGCCATTAATGGTCTCCAGTGAATTCTGTTGGGAAGGATCTACTGACAGGTTGCTCTGGAGCTGCTCATTAGGGGATTTCTGGCATTCTTTGCATTGTAGCAATGGGCACTGTCAACAGCAAGATATTTTCCAGTGTTCTTCCCAATGGGATAGCTTCACCTGATGAGTTCCTCTGGCTGATTCCCACAGGTGTTTGGTCAGAAGGGAGCGATGGAGATGGCAGCTCTGTTGGAAGCACGAGGAGTGAAGCTCTGCTTCTTGCTGGATGAAGGCAGTGCCATACTAGATGGCATCGTCACAGGGGTGAAGAAGCCAGTAGCTGTGTAAGAGGGAACACGTGGACTGTGGTGAAAATGATCCATTTTCAAGAATTAATCTGTAAGAAGTGACCTTGCTAATGGCAATAAAATATGTTTTCAAGGCATGTGGCAGTGTTGATGCTGCTAAAGCTACAGCATTGCACAAAGTGCGAGCAAAGGACCTTTGGTGTTTGCTTGCTGTCCATCACAGCTGTGCTGACAGCAGCAGAAGGCTCCATTTAGCCAGGACAAGCATGTTTTTGCTGTAGTGTCTACTCACTGGAGAAGCAGCCAAGACATCAGCCCTGCAGACATCTAAAGCTTGTGTTGAGAATTTGATGTTGCTGCTTCTTTAGTGTTTTTTATGATCCTAAAAATACACAGTGTAGATTTTTTTGCCTGTGGTCTGTGCATGTGTGTTTGGAGTTGCATTAATCATTTACTTCTTTATCATTGGACAGAATTGCTATCACAGAAAAGGGCTCAATAACACTGAACTTCACTGTGGAAAAAGAGCCAGGACACTCATCCTTTCCTCCAAAGGAGACAAGTATTGGCATTCTTGCAGCAGCAATGACCAGGTGAGAGCTTCCCTGTCATCCGACATCCAAGAGAGTTCAGCAGGCTCCTAAGTCACTGATGGCTGGCTTGTTAAATAGTTGTATTTTGCAAATTCCCAAAATACATTGAAACATGTAACTCCCTTTGCAATGCAATCGTGAACAAAGGGACAGTCGCCAAGTAAAATAGTCAGAATGTGACTGGGGAAAACATCTCTGTACACGTCTGTTTAGATATCTGATCGGCTCATGAACGTGTCTTTTAGGAAAACTTCTTATGTCAAGATGTGATGGAATTTGGAGTGATATTTTTCTGGTTTTCCATGTATTCCTTGTTAATGTGTCAGGCTTTGGGATTTTTTTTCAGCTCTTCTTCCAGGAAGGTCTTTGTATGGGACTGGAATGCTCAGACATCAGTCGGGGAGCTGTGCTTGCAGGTGTACCTATCAGGAGAGGACAGTGTGATTGCATCTCAAATCCATGGATGCATTTCAGAAATCAAATTCCTATCAACCTTCTGGAGTGAGAATAGAGGGGTTCTAAATGCCACATGTTGATGTGCTTTGCCGTAGACTGGAGCAGAACCCCTTGCGCAACCTGTTTGGCCACGGACCAGAGCTCATGACTATGGAGCACCTCGCGTCAGAGGTGAGGAAAGAGCTATGATTTCATTCTCAGATTTTCATATTCGAAAGTGAAAAGCACATGAATTTCAAGTGTAGTTACAGAGTTCCTGGAGAAAAGAAGGCTTAAGCTGGCCTTTCTGCCAGATCATTGTTTCAGTTGTTTCAACAAGAGCTGAGTGACTACGCGTTGTCTAGAAACCTTCTGATTTGTGGTTTTATTCCTTCCACTTAGTTCACGTTTCCCCTCAATCTCATCATGAGCAATCTGTGGCTGTTTTCCCCTATTGTCAGCAGGTAAGAAAATAAATACATTCTTGGTAAGCGTTCGCAGACCTCTCACCCTTCAGAGATGAAGACCATGAGCCATTTCTAGTCTTCCCAGGAAATAGTTCTACCACTTCAAGCTTAGACAATGTCAGTGCTTTCCTGTTAATAACCACTTTGTTAACTGAATAGGCCATTATTCGGCTTATTGCCTATGGAATTATGGTGCTCTGGTTTACTGATACTAAACTTCTTTCTTGTTTCTCTCTTGTAAGAGTTCTTGCCTGGAAACCTTCCACCAACGCCTTGATTCGAACGACGACAGCTGTGACAATGTTCAACGCAGGAATCAAGGTAGCTTCATTTTGATCTTTCTCCATGTAGTACAATGAGAGAGTTGGGGCACATAGTTTACACCTATTTACACCTAGTTATAAGGTCAGTATGGGCCCCAGTCTTGGACGCTGTGTGGTGTCACCACCACATCATTTTTACTCCAGGTGTGGCTTGGTTTTAGCCACAGTTGAATATTAGTTCCTTTCAGAAGTATGTGCTGTCTGTCCAAAAAGATCTCTGTGAACAAGTGTCAATATTTTAGGGTGGAAAAGAGTGTTTTCTATGTCATCATACAAGATATCAGTGTCAGTATTTGAAACTCACTGTCCTAAACACTTTCCTAGCCCAGATGGGGTTGTGTTTGTGAGCACGGGTCTGGCATTTATGTTCTTTCAAGTATGGAGTGTGCACCTTGGACCGCGTGATAACAGGGTCTGGCTGATACAGGCAGATCTTGCCCTGATAAGGAGGTGTAGCTATCAAAAAATGCTGTAGCCTTGGAAGATAAACGGACTATTTGGTGTGTCCCTGAAAAATCTGTTGCTGGAAAGCACCGCTGGACAAGAAAACAAGATGCAGTGGCTGAACAGTGACACTGCGTGGCCGGGAGAGAAGTGACACCCTGATTTCTTGTTTTCTTGGTTGATTTGGCATTTTCCTTACAGCATACCTTTGTTGTTTAACAAAATTATAAATATTGATTCTGTAGAAAAAGAGTCTTTAGTAGCATCATTTAAATGACTTACACGTCTCACACTGGGGAAAGTAATATGAGGATGAGGTACAAATAGTGCTTAAAACCACTTCCAGGATTTCTCAGTCAGAAGTTTCTGAAGGGACAGTGCTTATCTCAAGAGGAAATCTTATATCTATCAGCAAACTTCATTTTTTGTTGAATTGATGAATATTTCTTTGTGGCTTTGTGGCTTTATCTACGTTCTAGATGAGATTTTCAGTGTTTTAACCCAGAGCAGAGAAAGAGATCCCACATTTCATGTTAGTGGAAACAGTGAAGCTTTAGGCTGGAGTTGTCTGAGCACTTTCTGAGTTTGCACTTGGCATTTTAATGTGGTTTGAACTTCCTTTGAAGCGCTGTGCTTCTTTCTTTTCTTTCTAGCTAAATGTCATCCCATCTTCTGCAAAAGCAACTGTGAACTTCCGCATCCACTCTGCAGAGAAGGCCACTGAGGTACTTGCAGCCTTACAGTGGCGCTTGGCCGTTTCATCTCCCCCTGTATTCATGCAAGAAGGGGAAGATTTGGGAATTGCTTCTTTATGCAGAAACACAGTTTTATGTCCAAAACACAGCTTACCAAATGCCTTTTCTCCTCCTTTGAGATGGATTACAAAGTGCATTGTTTACAGTGGCTTCTGAATGTGGAGCAGAGTTAGAGGCAGGCCAGGCATGGAAGCGTGGCTTGGAGTTATATCGAGCAGGTTTCAGAAGCCTTTTTGTGTCAAAAAAGCACATGGATCATATGTGGTTATGGAATAGAAGTGTTAAGGTTTGTGACCTGTGAGAATATGTGAATCTTATACACCTCAGTAGGGACAAAATATTGGCAGTAAATAACATCTCCCCTTCCCGAGCTTCTGCTGGAAGTTTACCTCTCTGGAAGCTTTTCCTGGATTAGTTCCTCGAATGACCTAACTACGAAGCTGTCAGGACTGGTGCAGTCCAGGAATACCTTCAGACAGTGATGTGCATCTGGTTACATTGGGGTCAAAACCAATTACTTTAAGTATCAGCCATTCGCTGAGAGAGGAAGAGAGGCTGCCCCACAGTTTGTCCTAACCCTGCAGCTGTATTTGACTGTCAGATGTTCTCTGGAAAGTGGAACATTTGTGGCCACCTCTCTCCTTTCTTTGGCTTGTTTAATGCCTTTTCACCCACAGGTGCTAGAGACAGTTAGAAACATCATTGCTGATGACAGAGTGAAGATAGATGTTGTGGAGGCGTTTGACCCACTGCCCACCAGTCCTTGGGATGACCAGTCATTTGGAGTCCATATTTTCCAGAGGACCATTCTGGATACTTTCCCAGATGTTGACAGTGTAGTCCCAGGTAACAGCAAGCACAGGATGATGTTTGTTTCCTCTCCAGCTTCCACCCTGCTTTGCTCTCCCTCATCCCCCACTGTTGACTTGTTTCCATTTTGTGTGTACTCCTCCACCCCAGCTGTAAACTGCTGGAAACAGCTGGTTTTTCCTCTTGATTCCCTTCCCTCTTTATGTTTTCAAAGTTTTCATGTTGTTTTTTAGTAGTGGAAGTACAAAAAGCAAACAGGAAACTGACAGGAACAATGAGCCTTCCATTTAACTCTGCCCATACAAAGGAATCTCTTCAGGGAAGAAAGGAATTGTGAGGGAGAGTAGGAGGTCTTCTTGCTTTAGGTCTTCTTTTATTGTTTTCATAGCTGGCAAAGCCATTCCTGCCTTTCTGTATTGTGATCCTAGCCCCTTCCCTTCCTCACAGCTCCTTCCTAGTTCTGTACTGTTCGTTTGACTGCAGTTTGAAGCTTAAGCTTCAATGTCTTGGGTGTTCTTACAATGATTGAATCATACATTCAGCTCTTAGTGAATGTTCTTCCAGGATGTACCAATAAACTGTTCCCAGTGCTTTTTGTGGGGGTTATAAAGAACTGTTATCAGATGCCTTTCCTTTCTCCTGGGAAAAGTGGGGCTCATTAAATTGCTGCTGTCATGCAAAGTAAAGCTGAGGTTTGTGTTCCAGGCACGTGCATTGGGAACACGGACAGCAGACACTTCACTAACATTACAAATGCTATTTACCGCTTCAACCCACTGCTCCTGAGCTCAGATGATCTCCCCAGGTACTGTGTCTGTGTGCACGTGGGCAGCAGTTTGGGGTGGGGACCAGGGAAAGAGAAGATGATCAGTGTTTGGCAGAAGGAAACCCAACCTTGTGTACCTTGGCGTGGTGGCGGTGCTGCCTCACATTCCATTAGGCCACCCGTTTCCTGCAGGCCTGGGTGCTGCACAAAGAGGGGTGGATGGTAGGTAGTGCTGGAAGAGCTTTAGCGCTTCTGCACTTCACGTGCAGACAAGACCTCATGTAGGTGTCCCAGTGGGCACTGCAGCAATGCTGGGGAGCTCATTGGATCCTTTATACAGTGCAGCAGAGTGGAAGGTGGTGTTCTGGTAGCTGGCCTTGTTTAAGAGTTGTAGCCATCTGTTTGGACACATGCCACTCTGAACTTGCTCGCTCCTTAAAGCTGGAAGTTAGGTTTCCTGGAGCAAAGTGATAACAAAGAGCATCATCATGCAACGGATTGTTTGCTTATTTAGCACATACTGGATTTGTTGGTTTAGTGAGGTGCAGATGATACAGGAGGAGAGCTCTCATAGCCAGGACAGTGACATAAATAGGCAGGGAGATGGAATGCTGTTTTTCCCTTTCCACATACACCATGATCTTGGCTGTGCTCTGAGCCTTAGAATCAGTCAATTTGGTTGCCCCGAGGAAAAGATATTGAAATATTTGGTGTATTTTGCTGTATTCTTATGTAATGCATTGCATTATGAAGTGAACAAGCAAGTAGAGTGCTGGGTGCATGCAGGTATGCATTGCGTTATGAAGTAAACAAGCAGGTAGGATGCTGGGTGCATGCAGGTGGGTCACAAACACACACTGGACTGAAAAATGTTCTTCTTTTCCCTTTCAGGATCCATGGGTTGAACGAGAGGATCTCAGTTGAGGGTTACGAGAAGCAGGTCGAGTTCCTCTTCCAGCTCATCCAGAACTGTGACACTGAGGAGCTGCCGGAGCCTCACACCAGCTCCCACGAGCTGTGAGGAGCACCCCTGAGAAGAGCAACTACTGAGGTGGATGAGGGGATGGAGGGCTCTGGGCCAGGAGATGTGCTTGTGTTTCATAGTAAGCTACGTCTGGAATTTGGGGATTGTATATTGGGATTTCCATAGAGATGGAAAACTGCTGGTTGCTGCTTTAGGTTGTGGTTTGCTGGACACAACACAACAACTAACCCTGATTCTGTTCCTCCTCTGACATCCAGCTAATAATAATGGTATTAATTTTTTCAGCACTTTAAGCCTCTGAGATTGGCAGTCACTTAAATCTGAGCTATAATCAGCAGTCACTCACCTGTCAGTAAAAGAGGTGAATCTTCTGTGGGTGCTTTTGTTAACTCATTTGATGCAGTTAATGGATTTTTCACAGATGATGTGTGTGTCAGAAGCTCACGTGGAAGGTCTGTGCCATGGTGTGGGTTTCACGGGACTGCAGAGTCACTGTAAGGGTTTGCTGCCCTGCTGCTTGATGGGGGCTTCTTCCCCAGGTGATGCTTTCAGCCAGTGGTAACTTGCTCCCACTGAGCTCTCCCATGCATACACTCATTTCTGCCTCTAGTTTAAAATGAAACTGAGCTCCAGAAGTCCCAGTGAGTTGCGTTAACTCTTGTCTCCCTGATCTCAGAGGTGCTGAAAGCTTTTCTCCCTGTCTCTTTAGTGACTTTATGTCTGTCTCGCTCCTCGGCATGGCCATGGGTATGTTGTGTGGGGGGTGGCAGAGCGAGGAATAGCAAACTACATCACTGTTGTCTGCTCCTGAATCACCTTCCGCAGTGTGTGTTTCTCTCTTGCTCCTGTGAGAGCTTGCTTGGGAAGGCTGTGAAGCCCTGCAGTTCCTTCCAGTGCAGCAAGAGCCTTTGTTCCTGCACTGCCTGTGCCAGCAGTTCCACTTCATGCAGCACTTGTGTTGACTCAGCTCTTTGGGACTCCTGGTGTAGACATTTGATGTTGCCTATTCCATCTTGCACTAGCACGCCTTTGTTAGCACTAAAAGCTTAAGCATTCTTTTGGCCTTCAGAGCCTCTCTAGTTGGGGTTACTGTTATTCATTAAACAAAGAATTAACAACTAGATGTGAGCCAAGGACAAGAGTGGGTGAAAGCTGACCTGCAGGTACTAGTGCAGCTCCTCCTCTTGCACTGCTGCAGGGATGCGTCTCTCTTTCAGAACTTGAATGACACACTGGAATGGGTGGTGGTTGTGCTCTAATTCATAGTGAAAAAGGTACTGGAATGTACAGGAAACACCCTGAAATGTATCCTGAAAAGCAGCGATGAAACTGTGATTCCTGTTCTTTCCGTTCCCCATTCTCTTATTTATTTGCAGTCTGATCTTATCAGCCCATGAGCTCGAGCTGGATCCATCTGCTAAATCACTGAAACCAGATTGGCATCTTCATCTAATAAAACAAGGAATGCAGACCCTTTCCTGATGATTATTCAATCTTCTAATGGAACTGTATCATTGCAATGCAGTCATTTCCACACCTGATTGGACACAGGAGCAAGTCCCAAAGTTTCCATCAAAACAAATCCACATATTTTCCAGTCTGCTTTAATCTTGGCACCCTCCCTGGTGCTCCCCTTCTGTACCAAATGAGCTCGCTCTGTTTGTGCGTTATTAGGTAGTAAAGAGCTTGCATCTTTTACGGTTTATTTCCCTTTGACTGTTTGCCCTGATGTCATGGATTTGTTTAGCCACGTGTCTGTGGCTCTTTTGTGAAGGTGTCAGTCCTCTTGTAAACTCCTACTGCAGACACAGCAAAAGCCATGTGTCGGGGTACAGCACAGCATCAAATACATCCCTGGCAGTGAAAGGAGGAGGAAGGTTTTGTTGCTTGATTTGGGGTTTTTTCCTCTGGAAAGTGTGTATAAAGATGACTGAGTCTAAAGCCATCACTTTGCCTCTAACAGTGTGGAGTTAACACTGTTCAACGTCTTCATTCAGGACCTGGATGATAGGGCTGTGTGTCCTCAGCAAATGTTTGCAGGCTTTAACCTGCCAGAGGGGAGACTGAGATGAGCTCTTAGGCAGAAGTTCTTCCCTGTGAGGGTACTGAGATGCTGGCATGGGGTGCCCAGGGTCCTAAAGACATAAAACATCCTTTCTACTTGTAATCTCCTGCCCCCAACCCCAAATCACTCCTATCTCTGCTCTGTGAGGACTGTTTCTTTAAAGGATGTTCATCTGAAGATTGATTTTGCTGCTGAAAGGAGAGTGAAGGGCAAACAGCACTGGGAATGCGGGGTTGGTTTGGCAGGTCCTGTGCAAATGTGTGCCATGAGGTTTTGCTAATGCAGCTCATTGCAGAGCCTCACTGAGTCCTGCTCATCAGCCTGTGCTGGCATCGTGCAGTGCCTCTGCACCGAGTAGATGTTCAGTAGAGCTTTACTACCTGAAAGCTACCAAACCCTAAGGGTGAGTTGAATGCTTTAGTGTGACATGTTCCTGTGTTACCTCCACAGCAACTTCCTTTCCTTCCCTGCCTGGAGCCAAGTCTGCAAAGCTGCCATTCTCCTGACAGCAGTTACTCAAAGTGTCCCATCTGTAGTGTCCAGCCAGACCAGGCTGCTGGGGAGCAGAGCAGCTGATTTAGGGTCATGAGGGCTGCTGCACCCTGGAGAAAAGGTCACATTCCACACCTGCATTTTCTAAAGAAAGCTCTGTGGCTGGCCTGTGTTTCAAAGGGCTTGGGTTATTTTCAGCTCTGAGTGACCACGGAGAGCTCAGGCACAGAGCTGGAGAAGAATACAGGAACAAGGTGTTTACAGGGTTGTTTCCTCCAGCCTTGCATTCAACATTTGCATTCTTGGCTCCTTTGCCATATTCCTGGGGTTTCAGGGAGCTGGTGAAATCCATTTTCTCAAGCAAGTGCTGGGAAAGCTTCTGCACTGTCCTCAGCCCACCACTGAGCCCTGGAGCTGTGAGTGCTGGAGAGCAAGACACCCACTGAGGAACCTTGAGGTGGTTCACTCATAGCATCAGTTGCCATCACAGAGCAGCAGCCCTCACCTATTGCTTGGCCTGACCTTCAGTGCCCTTCACTGCTGCCTGCTGCTGCCAGGTTGAACCCTCACAGGTCTTGCCAATGCCTTTAGTCCTCTGCAGCTCCTCACAGAGCTCCAGCAGCTCTGGAACTTGTCCTTTTAGTCCCCAAATTCAGGCTCTTGCCGTAACTCTTGAAAGAAACCCCACTGCTCTGACCTGTGAGGTCTCCAGTGCAGCACTGGCAGTTGCCTGCCAGCATCTCCCAGTGCCCATAGCAAGGCTGGGGTGTGCAGAGGGCTCTGTGTGTGTGAGAGCTTTGCTGTGCAGGGGCTCGCCTCTGCTTTCCTGTTCCACAGCTTCCTAGGGCGGCTGAGATCAAGAGCTCAGCATGGTGGGGAAGGGAGTGACCTGCTCCGCTCAGGAGGGATCCCTGTGCTGATTCCAGGGCTGCAGAGCTGGGCCCCAGAGGAAGCTGCAGTCAGCTCTCAGCAGGAAGGAAAATGACCGCATGGAAGGGTGGTTATGCAGGGGGTAGGGACAAAGGGTAAATGCTCTGTCACCGATGGATGTACCTAGGAGTGGGTCACAGCCTGGGCAGTGGGGTATGAGACACAACATGCAAGTCATGCAGCACATGCCAGGGCGCTTCTCACTCAGCTTTGGATTTCTCTTTCTAATCCAACACCATTGTTTTATTGTGGCTGAGATCACTTGGACACTGCCTGCTCTTGCACTAGGAAGGCAACCAAATGGCAGGGCCTGGCTGTAGCTCCTCTAGTTCACCAAGTAACCAGTTCCTCGCTCGTGGCAGGAACACTCTGCTCAGGGACTGTGCTGGGCCAGTGCTGAGGCTCTCCATGTACTCTCTGCCCAGTTAGCACAGCTACAACAGGTTGTTCTCATGTGATGTATGGCGAAGGTGATTAGAGAAAGTGAATTACCACCAGGAGTTGGTCCAGTGGCCAGAGTAAGGGGTATAAACTCCCTAGTTGTATACAGACATCGAGGCCAGCTTGGACAGGGCTTCGGACAACCTGCTCTAGTGGAGGGTGTTCCTGCTCGTGGCAGGGGGTTGGAACTGGATGAGCTTTACGTCCCTTCCAACCCAAATCATTCCATGGTTCTGTGATGATCAGAAAAGGTTGATCCTCTTTGGGATTTCGGGGTCCTGCTATCACTGGGGCAGCAGCTGCTGCCGTGTGGAATGCAGGAAGCAAAGACCTTCCACCTCCTCCCTGCCACATGCTTTCACGTGGCAGAAAGCCCTCGGAATGGACCTGCCTGGGCTTGACCTGTGTTTGTCACAGCAGGCACAGCACGTGGGGGACACATGGATCAGGAGCGGTGGTCATCTGGAGCTTGGAAAAAGGATGGTGATGGGTTGGTTCGCTTCCAGGCTGGTAAAGCACAACTTCCGTGCTCCCCGTGGTAGGACCAGATTAGGGTCAGCTTCTGACATTGCTCCTGCCCTCATGACCTGCGTTTGCCCTGGGCTGACCTCTGTAGGGATAAGTCATTATCCACAACCTATTCAGTCTTTGAGTTTGCCTGTTGAGGTTCCTGGATACAAGTACCTAAGAACCAGGTTCCTTCAGCATCCTTGGTCGGAGAGAGCTTGGGCTCCATCCTTACCAGCAGTGGACCTGTGCCACACAGCAGTAGAGCTCAACAGAGCAAAGGGATCTCTGTGACCACTGTCAGGAGTGGGTTGTTTGAGTGACTGTGGCCAAAGCAGTGGATTTTGTTGGACTCCTGTGTGAAAAGGGGGAAATCCTCCTCTCGCCATTTTAGTCCCCGTCGGCGGGTGGTGAGTGCTTGGAGAGCTTGGAAGTGCCAGAGTCAGGTGTGGAACACATGGGCATGGAGTGCAATGGTAAACTCTTTCCTTTCCAAGCCTTTTGTTGCCCTTGGTACCTGCTGCCCTGCAACTGGAAACCCATTTCCTGCCCTTTCATCCTCTGCCTTTCTGATCTCTGGGGGGGGGGATTTTATCTGTTTCTGTTTTCTTGTCTCGGGCAGCTTTTGTCTCTGTGCAGCCACTTCCTGAGCGCACAGCTGGGCCCTCTGTCATCAACAAGGTCACATTCTGGTGCACTATGTTTTTAGGGAGGTGAGGAAGAACAATCACCCTGGGGGAGATACGGCTTTTCCAAGGCAGGAAGGAAAGATGGAGGCAGAAGGAGAGCCTGACATGCCGGGTTTGTAGTGAGTGCCACAGAGTTCATGGCACCAGGGAGACCTTAGAGCAGCTCCAGTGCCTAAAGGGATTACACGAAACCTGGAGAGAGGCTTTGGACAAGGGATGGAGGGCCAGGCCAAGGGGAATGGCTTTAACTGCCAGAGGGGAGGCTGAGATGAGCTCTTGGGCAGAAGCTCTTCCCTGTGAGGGTGCT
>JANRGW010012582.1:0-43719 GCA_024733675.1 Psilopsiagon aymara | reverse complement strand
GCAGCTCCTTCAGGACCCACGGATGGATTTCATCAGGTCCCATGGACTTGTGCACGTTCAGGTTCCTAAGATGGTCTTGAACCAGATCCTCTCCTACAGTGGGCCCAAGGTCTTCATTCTCACAGTCCCTGTGTCTGCCTTCCAGGACTTGGGTGGTGTCGTCAGGTCATTTCTTTAGAAGAAAAGTGCCACCAATGCTTGAGCCACTATTTTCCACCATGGTTTTGCATTTTTTATAAGAGAAAAGCTAAGAAAGCTGTAATTTGTTTGGGTCATCACTGATAAACTGCAGGTGGGTAAGTATTTTGGACGAGGATATTTTTCTAGACAGAAGATTTCATTACTGTTGCTGCTATGAAGCCTTTCCATGCTTTCTGAAATAAAAGCCATGGCCAGATACTGGGCCACTAGTCCTGGAGGCCTATATGGCTGTAAGTTCAAACACAGGTCTTGGAATATGTCAGACTGTTGTGACATTCTCAGAACAGTGAAA
Source organism: Psilopsiagon aymara (assembly GCA_024733675.1). Classification (NCBI taxonomy): domain Eukaryota; kingdom Metazoa; phylum Chordata; class Aves; order Psittaciformes; family Psittacidae; genus Psilopsiagon; species Psilopsiagon aymara. Next base: position 43,226 of record JANRGW010012582.1, on the reverse strand, counting down.
CAGGCAACCAATTCACTTGCTGGCTACAGGCCCACAGCAGGAGTTTTATGACTTATTAAAGCAGTCATCATTTTCATCATCACTTGGATTTATCAGCTGTATTCTCCTAAAGGCCCCTATCAGAATCAGGGTCTTAGTTTTTTATAGACAGCCACAGGATGCAGAGCATGTTTCAAAGAGAGAAAGATTTATGCTTGAGAGGTTATCAAATGACTTCTGTCTTGGAAAACAGCATTGATAGCCAGTACTCAGTCTGTCCAGCTGGCTCAAGGGCACTTCCTGATTTGGAGGGAAAAAGCCTGCCAGTTTTTGAAATTAATATATTATTATTACTTGTATTTTGATTTTTAATCCTTCACTATGTGAAGCATGAACCTCATCAAAAAGGAAACCAGAAGGGTGCACATATGCTGCCAAAAGTCTGCTAGAAAAGGCTTCTTGGCTAAAATTTTCAAAGCTGCTTGAGAGGATTTCCTGCTGACTTCAGTCCTGTAAATCCACCCTTCACTGCACGAGCATAAAGGAGAGTCTACTCATCAACATCTATTTAGCTTTATGGTCTGCTTAAGATTTCCCTTTGAACTGGGGGATCTTACACCCAGAGCTTCAGTTTTAGTGACGACCCAGTCTGCTGGCTGTGCCTTTATGTAAGAGTTTAGAGTGATGACAAAAAAGCCCTATCCATAAACTTCCATATAACAGAGACCAGGTTGCCACAATACCTGAAGCTCATCTGATGGACTTCACTGTGCACCAGCAAAAATCCAGCTCTGAATGTCAAGGAAAAATAACTCACCATCAGTAGCTATCAGTGAAATGGGAACAAAAGGTGATTGAACTGAGTTTTACTATCTCATATACAATATTCAACACAGGAAGGTTCATAATGATAATCTAGGTCAGGAAGGCAGTGATTTTGTGCTGTTTATGATTATTCAACATGTGGAGCAGATACAGGGTCAGTCAGAGCAAAGGTTTTGGTATGAACTGTCAGACTTAAAATTTTCTGTTTTACCTATGCAAAGTGGTTCTGCTGAGACTTCTATGCTAAATTTTTCCATTAACACTTCTGGAAATTACTGCTTAATTATTAGTTCCAATTAGGACGTAAACGATGCCAAAAGTTTGTTCCTCAGGGCTACGAAAAGTGAAGAGAAAAGCAGTCTTGGAAAGATCACCACAGGTGAACAAAGCATATGAGAAAGTGGTAGCTCAGATTTATGTTACAATCTTGCTTTTGATTCATTAATGAAGGCCTAGGAAACACATAAGAATCCTGTTCTAGTTCCCGTCAACTTCTCTGGGCAGTGTATCATAGTCCTAAGGCAGGGAATCCTTGTGACGCCCAGCTGAAAACAGAATGAGACTCCCCTAAATAATATAGAGCCTAAAGCTAGGGCACATCAAAATCAGCCATGACACTATGAAAGACACAGCTAAAATTGCCACAAAGCAATGAAAACAATTTTCAGTAAGCCATAGGCTTCAAATCAAAGACCACAACATCTCAGGAATATAAATCCCAAGATTCCTGCTCCTTAAGCTAGCCAAAAGAGAAGCAGCAGTAGAATTTTGCATAAGGAGTCAACAACTTACGAAAAAGAAACTTCACTAAAGCATAATAGACTACCATATACATAGTACCCTATAAAATGGAAACTCTTGACAGTCTCTTTTTGTCTTAAGGGCACTCAGCATTGTAAGTATCCCTAGTATTCATTATTGCTGTTTTCTGGTTAATTCAGAGGCTGTTTTCTAAAGTTCTGTCTTTACTATAGCATGCTATCTCAGCTACTGCAACCAGCTTTCTCTTTGTTGTTTCCTTGTATAGTATGTTAGGATAAACCACAGAAACAGTCTTTCTCTCTTCTACATTCACTATGACTTTGACTATCAACTTCCAGTTATAACATGCAACCCAGAACAGAAATACATTCTCCTGGTCTCCACTCCACATCTCAGGGTTTTCCCATTGCACTTACTTGAGCCATGGGAATAGTTGTGGAGAAAGGGAGATGACTCATGCTCTTCAACTTCTGTTCTAGCCAGCAACACACTGGCAGTAATTTCTTTCTCCTGTGGAGATAAAGAGAGATAATTAAGATAAACTAGACCTGCTGTTGTGCTCCCTGCTGGGAGGTATTAAGAAGAAAAACATGCTGGCCTTTCAAAAGGCTTTGAGGTACAGATCAGTTTTACTATTTGGAGATGGAGCAGAGGCTTTTGATGTATTTTACTTTGGACAATACAACAAAATTGTTTTACCTTTTTTTCCTTTTGTGCAGGGCTCAGTAATTGGACTTAATGCTGAATTTGCAACTTGATACTTGTATGCTGAAACCAAGGGTCAGGGAAATGCTACATTAGTACCTGTGGCAGCAACAAATGCTACATTATGTTAAATGTATTAGGGAAGGTTAGGTAGCGTAAAATTTCCTTCCATTTTCCAAACTTGCTCCGTGGGGGTGTGATAATGCAGGGTTTAAAATACTTGATGATTTGCATTTATTTAAAAAAAAAAAAAAAAAGAGGAAAAGCATGTACAAAGGAAAACACAAACATGTTCAGAATGCCTACTGCCAGCAACATCTTGGCATTTGCCAGTACTTAAAGGTTATGTCTGTCATGTTTAGATGTGGCATAAAGTCTTTCACCCTTTCCCAAGTAATTGGACATCATACTGATAGGCAAAATTGAATGTGTTATGGACAGCTCTCCTATAGATTTACAGGGCTTGTTGACAGACAGTGTTTGGGGAGAAGGCCTAATTTTATGCATGAACATGTCATGCTGGAATAATTACACAACTGCTTGCTTTCCTTCTGCAGTACATTGTGAAAACCCATGATGGTTCCTGGGTGTTCATACCTTTTTCTGCTTTTGCATAAACGTAACTGCTGCAGTTAACAAAGGGCAATAAATTATTGAGGTGAATGCCACATATAACCAAAAATAAAGATCTTGATAATTGTATATGTATAAAATGTCTTGCTGTTAGGGATTATGAAAGGGACTTGAGCCTACATGCCTTTTGTATACAGCAGCAAATGCAAAACTGGCTCTCACTGGGGAATCTATGGTCTCTGTTTCCTTCTCCTACTTTGTTGGTTGACTGACAGATGTGTGTAAAAACTGAGGCAGCATTTTGCCTCTGGTAAGCCTGACATGTTTGGGGGATTTTTGGGGGTCTCTGCATTTTGTTGCTTTTCTTTTTAGTTCATGGCAAGTTTAACTAGTGTGAAATATCCCATCTTCATCTAAAATTATAAATCCTTCTAGATTATTGCTGAAAATCATTGACAACTGACTATAATCTTGCTCTATGAGTAAGGGAAGGAAAATACTAATATAGGGAGCATATCTCTTGAGCTGAAAATAGCTGGATGCTGGGAGGCTGGTATTAGGGGGATGAAGGATGTACTTATGCTTTCTCTGTTCTCATTCTCTCTAGGCATCTGTTCACTGTCACAGTTTTATGTATTTCATTGGTTGGCTTTGTTGTTTTGGTTTTTGTTGTGGGTTTTTTTTTTTTAACTGGTACACAATGTTCACACCTATGTTTCACATTTAGGAATGCATATTTCAAACAACAATACAAAAAATATCCACAAAAAATGTATCATCTCTGAAAAAACCTGACAACATTCTCACTAATTTAATTTCCGAATACGAAACTGACTGCCATATTGCTGCTTCTGTTTCTGCATTGAGAGAAGTTAATTTTTTTGTGTGAGTGGCTTGAATGGCAGTCTCCCTATTTTAATTTCTTTGTTATTTAGGATTCTTAAGCTTGCAAACCTCCTAAAGAAAGATACAGTGAATGCACAGCTGGCTGATGACATTCAGTTTAGGACAAAGCTAAAGGAGTCTCTGGATCATTTACATCAGAGCACAAGCACTTGAGTTGCTGTGTGGATAGGTCACATCAGGTCCACAACCCATTCTGCCGTGGTGGCTGCCAGGGCCACCAAGCTGTTGGCCACCTCTGTCTCCCACTGGGGAGGTGGAAGTCTCTGTTCTTAATTTCTAGCTGCCATGTGATATCAGTTGCTTGTTTACAGAAACTTACACTATAGTTAGCCCCCTGGCTCTTTGACAAATACTTTTGCCAATCAGGACTTATCAGGGGTAAGTTCCCCCTTTTCACACACAGGTGTTTCCAATTGGTGTTCATGGATCTAATTGGTGCTCATGAAGAGATTGTCTTCTCCTCATGGGCTTTCTGGTGATACGTTTGTTTCTTTCCCTCAATGAAGGCTGGTCACTCCACTCCTACCTGCTGTGGAGGGGGCAGCAGGTTGCATGCCTGTTTTGCTATGTGGCCTGTGCCTGGCACTAGCTTTAGTATGGGGCCTTGACAGGGCTGTGTCTGAGGCTGTGCTCAGTGGACCTCTGGGCTGGACACAGTTTCCAACCAAGCAGGAGCAGGTAAGCCTCTAAAACAAGAGGGAATTGCTTGTTCTGAGTAATCACTTGATCTCCTTTCAGTATTCTGCCATGTGAGGCATTTGTAGTAGCGTGAGCAAAACAGAGTAATGTTTGTTTCCTCCTTTTCCATTAATTTTGAAGCATTGCATCCACTTACCATATATTCTTTTTTTTTTCTTTTTGCATTTACTCAACAGTACCCAGACCATACCCATTTTTGATGATAGCTTAAATAAATGTTGCTAGTTGGTACTATCAATTCTGCACAAATGCATGCATAAGAAGATAAGTTTTCTCAAAGCTGTTTGCTTAGGGGTAGATGACTGCTGTAATGGTGTGTTTATTGAACGGTGATTTATCTGTTGCAATTATTTGCCCTTTAGGGCTGATGGTATTATATTAGTAGGTTTGATCTTTGCCAACACCTGGATCCCTCTTTGCAATTAGGAAAGTGATACACTGTGTCTGTCATCCTGCTGCTCACCCCTCCTTCTCCATTCTTTCTAAACAAAAGGTGAGGAGTAGCAAATCTCATCCTAAAAGCCAGAAAAGGAATAATGATAATCAGTACTTGGATTTAAAGGGAAAGATGAATTGCTCAAATAGAATGCAAGAAAACTTTCCTTATGTCAACAAATAATTCATGATGTGTATATGGGCAACCAGCAACTCTATTATTGCGGTAGTATGACAAATATTGTGAAGGGGACAGCAAATGGGACGTATCATTCTACTGTCTTGACAAAGATTATAGCAAGAATGGGAAACAGGACAAATGTAACTCATTCTGGAGACAGTCCCAGAGCTGTAAACTCATTTGTTCTTCAGCATGAATTATACAGAAATGCAGAGGATGAGAATGTGATTTTCACCATGTTGTATATTTTAATCACTTTTCTTTGCTACTAAAAAAATAACTCACTGTGAAATGTGGATAGATGGGGAATATTAGTTTTTTGAACTATGAACTAAATGAAGAGAAGAAGGCTGTAATGTACGAGTTGTGCCAGTTACATTAGAATTTGATAAGGGTCAAATCCAGCTCTGTTTTAAACAAACAATTCCTGCAGATTTCCGAGAATTGCCTGCCATGTCTCAGAGTGGAGCTGGACCCATGCCATTCCCTTCCTGAGCTTGAGGCTTTTGGAGACCTTTCCACAGCTGGAACCCACAAAAGAAGCTATAGTGGAAAAAATTATGGTTGGGAAGTCCCATTGGACCTAGTTCTTCTTCAAAAAGAGAAGGCAGCTTGACTGTTGTTTATGCCAACTGATTTGGATGCTTTTTGGTGTGGAAATGCAACATTTGAAAATGCCCAATGAGTTTCATCCAAGGGTAGAATCCTTAAGTAATATATTCCATGGTAGAAGGCAGATAGGGAGCTCCCTAAGGTGCCAGTGGTTTTCAAGAGCTTGGCTCTTGGGTAGGGGGATATTTGTGAAAGTCTATATTAAAGAGAGGAAGAACTAGCTACTAATTTGTGTGCTAAGTTATTTTCAGACTAGCTTACTGTCCCTCTAAAACCTCTCTGTGTCAAATCCCTTAGGTTTATTCTGCATGTTTAACTTGGTGTTCTGCATCAGAATACATTTCCTCCTCTTCTGAGAGACAACCTGAATTTAGTAAATGGAATTTCCATGTTCCAAGTGGCTAGAGGGCTTGAAGTGACAAATGATCCTTCACAAAGGTAGATGAGAATAGCAGGGCTCCCCTGGTAGGCAAGCAATCATAGCATATGTGGGAATGCAGGAGGCAAAGTTTTGATTTTGATCCTTAAGTGTGCTGTGATGGCGATGAAAGCCATGGAGTGGTTTGCATGAATCACAAATGAGTGCATATGAGCATCGGACAAACAATCTGGGCTCTTTGTCTGAATGTGGGACATCAGTGTGGGTTTAGATCACAGAATTGCCTTGCAAACCTGAAGAACTAAAAGCTAGTTCTGTTCGTTCTGCAGGACTGGGGACAAATCACACCAAGTCTTTGTTTTACCTGTGGTTCAAACCCAATTTTAAGTTTTAGGATCAGATTTTCAGAATCAGTTAAATGTACTTGTGTGCTATGTGTCAGCATTTCTGCACAAATCAGGCTATGCTGTAAACTACTTCAGGTGGGGCATATACTTTCCTCTACCTGGCTCAAGCTCCTGGCCTCCCTGGAGTGCTGTGAGAGTTAACTGCTGTGAACTGTTTCATTCTTGCTGCAGTGGTTTCTGCCATGCTTGGTGGGAGCTGGGGGACAACAGAACTCTTTTGTGTGGCACTGAATCATTATTTTATCAGGAAGTAAGAAGTCTTTAGATGGACATGCTCAAGTTCTGCTGGAGATCCTGAGTTGCACTTTGATTTAATCAGCTTTCTGAGAGAGCTGCTGAGATTAGGCCAGCAAAGGAAAGATGGGAATGACTTTTGCTTTCAAGTTGAAAGGCTGGGGAAACAATGGAATGCCTTAAGATTGGTCATCTTCTGCAGAGTACAAGAGACTATTTTTTTTTGTGGTATTTTGAATTAATAGGAAGGATTTAGAGTAGCAGGAATGCTTCATTAGACACAATTTTTCTGTCAAACTTTCCTTCCAGGAAAAGAAGGCATGGACCATGTTCAGAGTCTGAAACACTATGGTAAGCTTAGAGTAACATGAGTGAAGTTAGAGGGGTTATTTAGGATTTATGGTTGCTCTAGGTCAGATCAAATTTATTAGTCTACGACTGTAATTCCCTTGAGTCCTGGCTGGTCTCCAGGCTGCAGTGATCTCAGTTTCTCAGAGGACAGATCTGAAAGCAACATATCTCAAAATGAAACAACCCCCTTCACTAGCCTAGTTACCACAAGATGCACCTCTTCACACTGTGTGTAACAAGCCTGCACAGCCAGGAGCTGGTTTCTGAGAAAGGAAGAACCATTTCTTCTAGCAAAAGGCACAGAACCTGTTCCCATTCCCAGGGCAATCATCCTCTCAGTTATGCCTATGAGCAAGGTACAGCACAGAGGCAATGCTCGAGACCTTCCTGATGCTTTGGTATGGGAAAGACTTCTCCCTCTGAGTTAGGGATAAGGAGTAGATAAGTTTATGGAAGATGACCATGAGATGAGTGGCTTGAAGCCATCTTTTGGAAGGAATGACCCCCTGGCTGGGCAGTGGCAGTTATACAATCTATTTCAAGAAAAAGTGTTCAGGGCTTCCTTAGTCTTTCTTGGCTGGAAAAGTGCCAATGCTTCTACTGCTTCCTTTAGAGCCAAAGAGCAAATATGGCGAGAAAATCCTGAATTAATTTGTTCACTCCAAATTTCATCTGACTTCACTGCCATTTGGGTATTGAAACAAATATCAAGGCTTCTTTACGTTCTATGTTGCCTGGTAAGTAAACTCCTTCTTTCCTAGATTACTGGTGTATAGGGTGAGTTTACTCTGTCATGTGGTGTTTAAATTCCTTGAAACCACGGCCAGAATTTGGCTCTAAATTGCTGGGGTAATCACTAAAACTAACCTGGGGAGGAAGAACCTGCCACAGTGCTGTTCCATCACAATGGCAATAGCCTTGTGTCTTAGCTGTCAGGCATCAGGGGCTTGGATATATTGTTTGAGATAATCAGGCCTTATTCTTGGCTATCATAACAGAATGTTACTTTTCCCCTCAAAAAATGCTGAGATAAAAATGGTGGTTTAGAATCATGAACTTGGCAATGACCTGTTGTGGTCTCCATGCCCTAGAGAGAGGCTAGTGAAACAAGGTGATGGAGCAGAAACCTTATTTTGTATTTGGGTTTATCCTTGTCTCAATTCCAAGTCCTCAGATTTCACAATCTGGCTGAAGACTGGACTCCAGAGAACAAAAGCTCAGCATAATGCTGGCAATGCTTTCGGCTTTCTCATTCTTTCTAAAATGGGTCCCCAGTGGCCTTGGTGAAGCATCCATAGGCTCTTAATATCTCTGCTAAGCAGCCTACCCAAGTGCTAGCTGCTATTCCTCCTCCGCCTTCAGGTTAAGGGAGAAAGCACAGATCAGAGAGGTCAAACATTAAGAATGGAGCGCAGCCCCAACCAAGGCTCCTGCTCAGGAGCAGGAATAGAGTAGTTTCTGCATTAGGAAGTGGGGATTTCATTTTCTAAAGCCCTTGTGTTTGATATGACTGTACAGGTTTAAAGGGCCTTTCTCCCTTCCTTGCTTTCTGCTCCTGCTACTGAAGGACATCAAGAATTCAGCAGCGTGCCACTTTTGTGTCACTCCTAAAACAGTAAAATGTAAACAGAGACCTCAAAGTAGATACAGGCGCATAAACTTGCCCAGAACTCTGCTTGTTTTCATTCTCTGCTTAAATAAGTAAACTGTAATGAAATCTACATTTTGACACAGTTTTGGCAGTTTTGATTTACATTTTCTCTGAGGCCCAGCAAATATTTCCTCAAGTTCTTATCTGAGGTTAAAAGTATTTCTGCGTTTCAACACACACCTCTGAAAAGCATCAAACACTTTAGCCATGGTCTGTGCAGATAGGGTTGTGTTTTCCTCTCTGTGAAAACCTTCTGAAAAGAGTATTCAGAGGTGACATTAACTGCTTGTGAAGAGCACCGAGGTGCACTGTTTGCGTACATCACCTGTTCAGTCTAAATGGTAGGTCTCTCTTCCATCTGCAGATCGGAAAAACCTTGAGAGCTAAATGAGGATGCTAAGTGGACTGCGCTGATGCTGATCTACCATGTATGACTCTTCCTAGACTTACATACCACAGGTCCTGGTTTTGTGCAACAAGGATCTTGGAGAAATTCACTTCATATTCTGCAGTCTTTGAATGTACCTAGCCTCAGCCCTTGCTGAGACACGGCAGCATGCCAGCTGTCTTGGCCAGAGTACTTCTCCAAGGAGCAAATGGAGCTAGTGCACTCACTATTGCTTAAACCCCACAAGGCTGTAAGAAATGGAAAGAGGCTTTTCCTGCTTTACTCCCCACTTTGTGTATCTGCATATGCTTTATCATAGTCTGGCCCTAACCTTTTTCCTTCACTAGAAAGGTTACCGTGAAGCACAGAGGTGTATTAATTACCCTGGAAGAAAAACTAAGAAGAAATTCTTAGTTGGGATTCTCTGCCAAACAACGCACACCAGCAAGAAAAATAACCAGTCTACTGAGGCTCTCACACTTTGCTCCTGAAGACCTGCCCATATATATATCCTGTAGAGAGTCTGATTCTTGAAATGGAATTTCTTTGACATGGGCTGCAGACATAGCTTTGAGGTGTGCTGAGCTCAGCTGTGGTACTCTGTGACAGATTTCCTAACTGTAGCTGGGCAAGCTGAAGCAGACTGTCATTTCATTATTTTTGGACAGAGAAGCCCCTTTAACACATAAGTATTATCCACATACTGGTATTCTGGCAAGCCTGTGTTCATGCTAATATGTTAGGATGGTCCTGTTCCCACTCATAATGTGGCACAGCATGTCAGCTTCAACCAGGCAAGGATGCCAACCTCAGTTGGATGGTGAATAGCCTGCAGAAGAGCCTCCTGCTGGTGGAAGAAATGCCAAATTAGGCCACATGCTCTCTTGTTGGGATGCACTGTGCCCAGAGCTGCTTTGGTATCGGTTATGGAGGGAGTAACACCCTTTTTCAGGAACAAAATATGTTAACCCTTCAATTTTACGTGCTCAGTTTCCCCTGTTCAATTTCCATATGCCATTTCTGGGGTTGCCTTCATAAAAAGAAGGTATTCTTCTTCCCTGGCAGCCAAGAGGGAGGTCAGATATGGCTGTTCAGATGACAAGTCCCAACTATGTGTGGTGTTGACTTCAGAGTTGTCTCGTTCTATTAAACCATTTACCATTAAGACAACAGCACTGGGTGCTGTACGGGCACTGATTCCAAAGACAGTCTTTGTCCCCAGCGGGACTGCTGTCTAACTGTTCAATGTAACTTTGCAAAAATCTAGGTGTCCCATACTCCTGTGGATCTTGGCTGCCCCCAGAGTGCTTGTTGAGAAATGAGAGACATGTAGATAATGTACTCGCTGCATGTATTCCTCTGACCAGAACTTTCCAGGATTCACAAGTGGAACATTATTAAGAACAGAAAAGCTTCTCTAACTGCCTTTTTCTAGTCAGGATGATCTCTACAGCTTCATAAGAATATCGTACCTGTCTAACTAAATGTGACCTGCCAGCCTCGCTGTAACATCCCATCAACAATCTTGCATTGGTGCTGAATTTTAACTTGTTTTGCTAGAGACTCACGCTTGCTTCTGCCTTTCCAGCTATGATGCTGTTTGTTATTTGTGTAAGTACCACCCTTGTCTTTAAATAATATGTGTGGGGAACAGTATACTACCAGCTGAAATGGCTGCCTTTCCACCCTCGCTCACCACAGGAACTCTTTAATCAGCAATGTCAGTCAGGGACACATCTCTCATAGTTGAGAGATAACAGTTATTTGCTGGCAAATTCTTGTGTGATAAGCCCAACAAGTGGCTGATTACACACTTTCTCAAATAACACAGGAAAATGCCACACCACGTATCCAAAAGTACGTGTTGCAGCATCTGGAAGCTGCAGAAGAATTCTGTCAGAGCTTTTTTTCTCCTCCTGTTTACTTTTTTGGTGCTCTGAAGTCTGAATATGATTTTGACATTCTTGAGCTATCCACCAGCTTTTCTACAAGGTAAGGCTCCATAAAGTGAACAAAGTCAATACTGTATTCAAAGTGCAACTGATTAATGGGAGAGGGTTTCTGCCATAGCTAGGCTGCATAAGGTCACAGTTAAACTATTTTTCATAGCCGCTTCATCCACTGAATTTCACTCTCATGGTTGTGCTGCTAGTTGGAAGGAAAATGAGCAAGTACATGCTGGTTGAGTAAATTATAAAAATACATAAGCTGGAGGAAAGCTATTTTTGTGAAAACCCTGCTAATGAAGAGAAAAATGCCTTTGCAACAGTGAAATTAGTTTAAACAGGTGAAAAAATAACATTTCCAAACACTGACACTGTGTTTTTAAGTTGTAGAGGGGAGATCTGTGAAGCAAGATGGTTTGTCTGAGTTCCTTTGAGTACTGTTCCTACCGTGATGTCTGGATGGTGCAAATTTATAGCTAGGTCAAGGTATTCAGGATGATCTAAATGTTGACCTGTGTTTTCAGCTATTCTTGGGGTTCAGAGCAAACCAGTGCAACTGTACATGCTGGATGCAGCAGTCTGGAAAACCAAAGGACTTGAAGGGTTCCAGAGTAAAGAGAGTGATGGGATATGATTCAGAAATAGATGCTGTGTTTCATGTGTGAGAACTGATGGATCTGTGTGGTTCAGGTCTGCAGTGGTCCAAAATGTTCTTGAGATTTCCATCCCAGTCACAGTATTTTGTGGTATTTGTGAGATCTTGAATGGGTGGGTCTTTTGTGCTAGAATCTTGCTTTTAAAATGAGCTTTTTGAAAGGCTTTTGAACCATTTTGGCAAAAAATTTTAGAGCTCTTCTGGCTTTTTATCCAAATCTGAGGGTGTTTTCAAACAGGGATAATTTAGGCCAAATGTCCTTTTGTTTTTAACCGGCCATGCTGTGAAGAGGGTCAGGATTTGTGATTGTTGTGGTGGCTCTCTGTGTTGGGGACAGTAAGTGCAAGCTGAGATTTTTAGCATTGGGTTGCAGTTAAGAGAGGAGAGAAACATCTACATAATACTTCTTTCTCCTTTCCCTCCTCTCAGATATTTGCTTTTCTTTTGCAATAGCAACCATAGACATTGCTTTTGCACTTGCACGATGAGTGAGACAGACCTGCTAGGCTGCTGAATTTCATGAATTGATTTGCACAAGTGGGGAGAGAAATAGACATTAATGGAACTTAGATGCTCTCATCTCCATCTTGCTTCCTCCCTGAAAACTGAAGTCAGCAATCCCATTTCCTTCCCCTTACAACTCACTGACTTTTCCTTTTCTTCTCCATTGCCCAGGCTTCCCTCTTCTTTCCTTCCTTCAAGCTAGATGCTGTGCCACAAACTTGGGAAGGACCGTGTGTCATTTCTGATGTTTATAGCACAATTGGCTATGCTAATGCTTCCTGTATAAGCTGAAACTGGGCATTTCTCCAAGACAGCATGTAGTGCAAACATAACCTGGAAACTTTTTCAATGGCCCCAGCTAGAATCTGACTCACTCTCTCTCTCTGAAGACTGATCTTTAGGGATCTTCATACGCAGTCTTCAGGGTTTAGGCTACAGGTAGCTTAAAAGGAAAATATGTCTGAATATTGCCTGTAGATATTAAAAAGTCTGTTTCTGGCTTCAGACACCCACTATTCTCTATAAGTCTTTTTGAAACAGTAAATCTGCATTTATTCATACTGGGCGAAGTAGACAGCTGGCTCTTTCTGATTCCAAGACAAACAGATCCTGTGGATTTTGCTGGCTGAAAAGAAGTTAATACTCCAGAAGTGGAAATCCACATGGCTTCCAACAATGAGACACCTATCAGCCAAACAACAAGATTTCAAGTGTGCTGTGTGTTTAGCTGGCAGATTCTGAGCTCATTTAACTCACTGACATTAGGCTAGTGCTCATGTAAATGGATTCATTTCAGGCTGGTTTTATGGGATCAAAATTTGACCTACTGACATCTGATTAGACAAGTATTTCTCCTCCTTTCCTTATGCAGCTACTTCTTGTTTTCTTTTATATGCTTGATGCTACTCTTCTCAGTAATGACATTCAGAGATTTCCCTTTAGAAGGATACTTGCCCATAGCAATATATTTTGAAGCACTATATGAGGTTAGAAAACAAGAAATTCAGTAAGAAAAATATTTGGCACATATCTTGCAGTTTCAAATTATTTTCCATTAAAAAAACCCTACAGAAACCCTCTACTATAAAGCAACTTGTTTACTAGGGAATAAGACTCATAGTGACTTACATCTACATCATTTCTCAGTTGGTCCCTCTCCACCTGTTTGCATCTTGTTTCCTGAAGGACATCATTTTTGTCTTATCTGAACATTGCTCAAACTTCTGTATGTTGGTTGGGAATTGCTAGGTGCTATGTAATATCAATTAAAATTATCTTGCAGTATATGGCTTGATTAATGTTTACGATTCTCAGAGGAAAAGACTAAATTCCTACATAAGAGCTTCCAAGTTGATTTGCACCAATTCCACAGAAAATGGAGTAGTTAACACTGCTACTCGAGCTGACATATGGGAGAGTCATACGAGTTTGGAAATGAGGTGGAAAGTAGTCTGGGAATCTTCTTCTGTTTCTATGCTAATCAATGCACCTCCTTCTCTGCATTAGGACATTTTCTGAGGGCAATTCATAGGGACAACTGGTCTGTCAGTTGTGGAAGCTTTACACTGACAAATGTTTTGTACTGGGAGAGCAGTGCTTCTCTTTGACAGAAAAGCCACCCAGCAGTCACAGGGAGAGCAATATTTTGTTTGGTGTGTTATTTGATGTCTTTAGTGGGCAACCCCCAGAGCCAGAGCAGTATGGTGTGGCAGAAAGGGCTGTGACACTGGAAAGTGTCCCACTTTTCTGGGTAATAGACATTCTTCAAGTGTAAGACCTGTTTTTACAGGTGGCACCACTGTTCCTGGGACTGTGCATTAAGTGTGTGTTAGCAGTGCATAGGGCTTTCACAGACCAGGTATTTCAAAGTGCCTGGAAGTCATGGCGACAGTATTGCTACTGCCACTCTGTAGATCTATACCATTTCCATGAAAATGGTGAAGCCATGTGATGAACTAGAAAGCAAGCTACCAGATCGCTTTCTTACACATCTCATTTGTTTGCTGCCGAACGGCTAGCTTGGTTTGCAGTGCATTGGCTACAGTCTGCAGGTTTGCCCCAAAAGGCTCAGGCTAAGTAGAGTGCCGAATTTATTCTGCTGTAAGGGTTGTGAAGTGCTGTGGAGCAATCAGCAGATAAATAACCCTGCCCATAGCAATAATTTGTGTAACAAGCAGGCGTACAGTGTGGGTGGCACACCATGTTCTTATTTGCCAAGGAATCTGGCACCTTCAGTTGCAGAAAAATGTATAATGTATTAGAGTGGTCTAACTCAGGTGGGGATGTTGGCAGTTGTCTACATCCTGGGCTGTGGCCCATGTTCTTCCGCCTTCCCACTCATGATTCCTGTGCTTTTAGTGTGGTAAGGTATGTCTCTTTGCTTCCAAGCCTCCAGTGGAACAACTACTACCTTTGCCTGTTGGCATTGCTTTCCCCCAAATGCGCTGGAAGAGCAGCATGCTTGCATGCTTGCTCTCTGACTGGTTTGAGGCTAAGCTAGCCAATTTTGCTCAGATCAGCTGGTGAGTGGTGTGAACACTGTGGCACATCCTGTGCAGATCAGGGCGTGGAGAACCACACTGACCCTGTGGCAGAGCTGTCAGTGCCTTTCCAACAAGGCTGACAGCTGCCTGGGGCATTAAATGCTTCCATCTTGTGAAGAATGGTGCTAGGTTTGCTGGATCATGTTGGAATGCTACAGTGATCTGTAGCAGACACTGCTCTTGACCATTTGTCTACTTCACTCTATGGTAAGGATGGGAAGGGTGTTAAGGTTACTGCTGAGGGGCATCACTTGCCCCAGATGAGCAGTGTGAGACCCTTCATGAAGCCAGGGAAAGAAAGTGAGCACTCTTGCCTCTTCTTTATCCTTCGCCCCACTTCCTTGCAGCTCTGTCTTCTACTACATGTCATGGTTGCTGATGGGTCCAATGGCTCTGCCCATTTTAAAGTGTTAGATAGAAGTGTGCAGGGAGCCCTGATCATAGGCAGGAAGTGATGATCTCCTGAAGCAGGTTCTGCCCATCTTGCTATCTCCTTGCACTAAGTTGGACAGGTTTCCCTGTACTTGAGGACTTCACTGCAAATGATTTACCCTGCAGCCCAGCCTGTGGCTGGAAGAGTTCCTTTTTCAACATGACAGCCTTGTTCTCTTGCCACTGCTTCTGTGTCAACATGCGTCAGTCAGGAGAGCTCACTATCTTCTCTCAATAGCCTTTTGTAGCTCTTCTGCCTCTTTTGTTGTGAAAACATCCCCAAATCCATTTCACTTCATCTGCCTGCAGGAAAGCATCTTGCTTTAACCCTCTGCTGGCTTTTTATCAATGTGCAGTCTCAGTACTGAGTGGTTCCTCTTCATGGAAGTGGCAGCTGTGTCCCTCCTTGTGGGTCTGTTGCTGTGCTGGTCTGTGCCTTTCTATGAAATGCTTTCAGAATCCTACTTTCCTGGCACTTATGGCTCAATTTGTGCAGAGTGGAATTACACCAAGGCCTGTGAGTGAGAGATGCAACAGCAGAAGGCAAAGCTGGGAGTAGTGGGAGCAGGTGTCTGGCACCTCGTAGAGCTGGAGCTAGTTCCCTGACATTTAGAAGGGATAATGGCTGCGCTATTCCATGCCAAGAATTGGGAGCATGGGATTTATCCAGCCTATGCCCACCTACTTTCTGCATGTGGACATTTGTTCTCCCACCCACCTAATTAGGAAAATAGAGTGTAGAAAATGAAGGGGCGGATTTGTTATTTTGTTGTGGCTGTTTGAAAGCAAAGTTTGCTTTTCAGCCTCCTATTACAGTCCATGGAGGGACAGTATTGTCTCCAAACCTGGCATTAGTGTTGGCTTTCCTCAGGAAGTCTATTGGGAAGCAAAACTATGCCACAGACTGTCACTGCAGCAGAAGAAAGGATCAGAATCACTGGAACGAGCTTCCATCCTGAGAGTGAATGCTTGGAAGAGGACTGTCATTGGAGATGGGCAGAAATAACCTGAGTAAAGAGGAAAAATTGATATGACTCTGCTGAATATTTCAATAAACAAAAATAATTCTCAAAGCCAGGGGGTTTATAATAAATCCTGTCCCAGATCCTTTGTTTGCTTCTTCTGTTTTGGCCTCAGACAATTGGCTTGATAATGGCAGGACGTTCAGCATGGCTAGAGAGTATCCAGGAAAAACCCATTTCTGTAATTTACTGAGCTAGCCATTATCTTGTTTCATTCCCTTTTAGGTAACTTGTTATGTTACACAAGCAAACAGTAAATAGTGGGTTTGTTTCATCCAAGAACTCTTTATCAATCAGGATCATAGAAAAAGAGAGCTGGAAGGGGTGCTGGGAAGGCCATCTGTCATCCTAGGGCAGGATTTGCTGTAACTACTTCATTACTGGCAGATGTCAGTCTAATTTACTGTGTAACTTCAGCAGAACAGGATGTGAGAGGGGTAGATGGTGAAAACCTCTCTTACATGACAGAATCCAGATCAGCTACTTCTCAGCCTGAGGATTTGCCCTCAGAGAAATATACCTTGGCTACAGGCTGTGGGGCAGTTACAGATGCAATTCCTTTGGATCTTCCTCGAGGGATTGAGTATGTTTGTGGGTTCAGAGACAGCAACTTCCTAATCTAACATACAGAACACTCTGCAGGGAGCTTGGTTTTAATCCCTGCCACTGTTATTATTTTTTAAGGGATGACTTCCCAAATCTGAGGTAAGTTCACCAACCATTGCTGATGGACTGTTACACTGCAGATAGCCTTTTCTACCACCTCTGTGAATCTAACCCTTTATTTCTTTTGCTTTTCTTACAAGTCCTTGAAAACAAAATATCCCATTTTGGCTCAGATGAAACAGTTACTCAACACAAAGGAAGGAATATGGGTTTAAAAAACAAAGGCTTTGATTCAATCCAAATAAAATATTTATGCTTTTTTTTCTGGTTCAGCTGCTGAGCTGAAAAATCACTATTTGCAAGCCCTTGAAAACCACTGCCTGTCCCACTAAATTTGTGTCAAGTGGTTGCTCCAATTCTTCTTCGTACTGGTGGTCTGAGTGCTGATCTTGTCACAGGAGAAGTGTCTCTTCTCCTTTGCTTGCAGCTCTGTAGAGCTGTTCTGGTCTAGTCATAAGTGAGGCAGAGTAGAGGTGACTTCACTCATCTCTGCTGATAATCTAGAGGGCTTGTGACAGGCCATGCATCATACTCTACCATCTTAGTCAGTTTAAGACTATTATTATGAACCTGGATTTCCTAATTTTTTGCCCAGCTGAAAGTATGGTCATGTCAAGCACTGGTAGTTTGGCTGGCAGCATCTCTTCCTCGGGAGCTGTCTTCCAAACCTGAGCATGTGGGGTAGGGGGTCATCAGAGTGTGGCTGAAAAAACTGATTCTGAGGGATGTAATAGCATAAAATTTATGAACTCCTATAACACCGAGGTCACCAAGCCACAAAGAAATATGTGTTCACAGCTCGTAGTATCACAAACCTGAGGGTCCTAGGTTGAATCTGCAGTATCCAGGGAGAAATGAGAATCTTGGAGAGTGAGTCACAAAAGCCAGCAAGCTGAAGATGGATGCATGTTTAAAGTTGTGCCCATTCTAGAACTGAGATACCACATTCAGCACTGTCAAATAAGACATCTGCCCACTTAGGCTTCAGAAACAGCTGTTCTTTCCTTAAAGTTGGGGCATAAGCTTTTCTTTTTCAGGATAGCCTACTTCCAAAACACTTCTCATCTAGACTAGTCATATTCCTCACCAAAAAACAGCTTTTCTGAGGATATTTGAGCCCACACCTCAAACACAGAGTGAGTTCTAACAGTGAAGATGTGTGTTACTGGGAGATTTCAGTTCCCTCCATGGGAGCCACCAGAGAAAGCGCTGGGAGACAAGGGGTTTACCTGAAGAATAAGTGGGAGACCTGGATTCAGCTCTTTTCAAGGTTGTTAGTTGTTTTTTTTCCAACTCCTTAATAGGAAGTCTTAAAATGAAGTCTTTGGTGAAAGAACTAGAACCCCTATCTGCTACCTCTCAAGGGACTTCCCTGTCCCTTTGATCACATTCCTCATCTCTCACAGCAGTCATATAGTTTCAGTGAAAGTCTTTTCCTGGAATTAGCCTGATGAGTTTATTCCACCAAACAGCTAAGAGCCTGACACCTCTCAAACAAGGAAGGAAGCTGAATACAGAGCCCCCCCAGCCTGTGTCCGTGCTTTGAATACTGAGAAAATCTTATTTTTCTTCCGTATAAAAGGCAACTTAAAGCTACATTTTCTGTCAACTTGGTCCTCTAGTAATGCACTGGAGTACTCTAAGGTACTGGAGGGGGTGCCTGAAAATGGAGTATCAAAGGGCCTAGGAACACTACTACAGAGGGAGTTCAGGTGCTCAGTCAGTGCAATGAGTCTGTTTGGGGGTCTAAGTCTGGGTGATTTTCTTTCGTAGTCTATAGGGTATGAACAACTCCCAGCTAAGGAAGCAGAGCTTTGAATTTATGCTGAAGAGAGCTCTCTTGGTGATAGGAGCAACAAGGAGCTTAGCATGGGTACCAAGCCTGCCTGTGGTTTGCTAAATAGTTTGAACTGGAGGGCGGCACATTAGAAGGCCTTTGGTAATATTAATCCTCCACTCTTTTCTGAGATTAAATCCAGCCTGCATGAAATTTGTTGGCTGTGGTTTCCCACTTAGCAATAATCAGACCATACTGGGACAAAATATTCAAAATATGCAGCAATGTGGGACTTGGGAAAGTATCAGCACAAAACTATGCCTTCCAGGATAGAAAACCAATGGATGTGCTGGAGCTGATTAGCATCATTTTTAATGAATGAGACCCTGGCCATATTCCTTGTTTGGTATTGGCCTACCAAAGAGTGTACCTTGTCTTAATATCTTTTTGAAGTGATTCTCAGAAATTTCTAGCTAATGGATTAAGAGAGTCATTAATAAATCGGGCTATGAAAGTCTGGGTGAATGTAACCATGTCCTACTGACAATGTGTTGAATAAAGCAGCTGTGATGCTCAGGTAATTGGCAAACAGGCCACCTGTTGATTTTCTTATCAGTGTCATATCTGGGATACGATCCTAGTCAAAGAGAAAATAGGGTTCTTTTAATTAAAACAATTTGTGCAACATCATTTCACTTAAAATTGTCTGTGGCTTTTTAAAGAAGATTGAAAACAGCCTAATCAGGGCCAGATTTGGGTCTTACAGCAGGAGGAAGGGAGCTGATAAAGGGAGTTTTATAGTGCATATGTGACAGGGCTAAAATATAGGCATTAACCTTGGCAGCAGAAGTTAATGAGCCGTTTGATACTTCATAGAGGCTCTATTTCTCCAGCTGCAGTTGCATGAGTGCTGGTATTGGCTGGGATAGAGTTAATTTTCTTCACATTAGCTAGTAAGGTTGTGTTTCATATTTGTGCTGGAAACAGTGTTGATAACACAAGTATGTTTTAGTTATTGCTGATGCAGCATCAAGGCCTTTTCTGCCTCTCACACCATACCACCAGTCAGTAGACTAGGAGGCATGAGAGCTGGGAGGAGACACAGCCAGAGCAGCTGACCCCAACTTACCCAAGGTATATTTCATACCATATGTTGTCATGCTCAGCATATAAAGTTAGTGGGAAGAAGGAAGGGAGGTACATTTGGAGTGATGGCATTTGTCTTCTCAAGTAATATTTACGTGTGATGAAGCCCTGCTTTCCTGGAGGTCCCTGAACACCAACCTGCTGGTGGGAAGTGGTGAATGAATTCCTTGTTTTGCTTTATCAGCTAAACTGTCGTTATCTTAACCCATGAGTTTTCTCGTTGTTATCCTTCTGATTCTCTCCCCCGTCACACTGGGGAGGAGTGAGCAAGCACTGCGTGGGGTTTAGTTGCTGGCTGGTGTTAAACCATGACAGCTCTGCCCAACATGGGGCATGAGGATTTTGAGATAAGGATAGTAATTGGGAGAGGTAATGGGCAAAACATGGACTGAACATTGCTAGAACATGCAATGAGTCTGGGAATTTCTGTTCTAATTGTGATGGGATGAGGGGTGGATCAACATACCATAATGTTCAGAGCTGTTTCTTTCTCTCAGGCCTTGGATGTGCATCTGTGTTTCCCTTAAGCTGTCTTGAAATAATGGTTGTCATCAGCAGCCCCATGTTCCAGACAGTCAGGCCCTTGCATACATGTGCTCAGGTACTTTCTACATCCATAGCCTCAGTAATGATACAAACCAGGAGCTCCTATCTAAAGTATTTGGCTTTTATATAAATCTAACACAATTCCCTAAATTCATGGTAGAATGTAGCTTTGACCATGTTTGCAGATAGCTTTGTGTAAAGAACTTTATGTGCGTATAGCTGTCTTAACTCCAACACATTTCAGAAATAATACACACAAAGTAGCTGCTTCAGCTGGTGCACCAGCATAGCTACCCTTTAGTGAAGTGTTTACCTGACCATGCCAGCAGCTGGATTTTATGAAGGAAGTGGAATATTCAACAGAGTGCAGCAGCTAAAAATGTAGGCCATAATGAGATAAGAAATGAGGATGCAGTGATCAGTGATCAGCACTTCTGTCCTGCAGTGTGGAACACTGCCAACTTGAGTTCAATGGTACCTCAATCAATGGAAGAGTGAGAATCCTGAATAACAAATGCACATGAACCATGAATATATTTGGTGTGATGTTCAAAACCAGGAGGGGAAGCAGGTGGGAATGTGAAAACAGAATTACTCATAGCATCTAAAGTGAGTATACTTCAAACACCACTTACCATCTAGTCTAGACAAAGACAGGCATGTTTAAAATGGTTTTATCTGTTTGTGGTTAACCACAGTTGTTAATTGTGGGGTTTCCCAGTGCACATCCATTTGCAGCTTTGCTGGGCCTGGAAGGTGCCTTTGTAAAGGAACTGCCAATTAAGGAAGGAAAACTTGTCAAAGAAGATAATGATCAATACTCATTGATATATGTAAATAACACCCAGTCTCCACATTAGAAGGGGAGAGGATTCTTTGTTGCTCTCCCATTCTTGTGGAATGGATTTGAGCAGGCAAATGACATCGTGTGAAATGGAGTGACACAAGAAAAACTAAAGCGGTGAAGTGGAAGACTACAAAAAAATGGGAAGAGGCCCAGGTGAAAGAAAGTCAAAAAGTTGGCAAACTGCAGGCACCTGTACTCCCTTATACAGAGAAAATGGAAACAAAATCCTGCCTTACGCTGCCCCTTGTAATTTTCCAGAAATATTCTGTAATTTTCCCTGGAGTCCCGCGTTGACAGCTGGCAGATGCTGAATGAGAGAGGGTCCCCAGAATGAGGATGGCAAGGTCACAGCTGGAATGCCTATGAAGATACTGATGCAGTGAATCACAAGCAACTTTTGCTGCCACATAGTGGCAGAGAGAAAAGCTGCCGTATGACAGGTCATTGTAGTCCTTGCCCAAAGGTGATGTTTGTATTTTTATTAGCGATACTCTCTGGTAACAAGTGTGCTAATTTTAGGATATTAGAGTCACAGAGGAAGGGGAAGACCTTAAGCAATACTGTCCCTGCAGACTTAACTTAGTGTGCTAGTAACTCCTTATAAACAACATAGCACTCTCTTATGCCATAGGTTTATTAAAAAGTGTTGCTAAGAAGTTGCTTAAAAGCTTGTATTTCAGAGGCTGTGTATGGATAGCACCTCTCACTGCTGTGGTTGCTATAGTAAACCCTTGTTCTTAATTGGGTACTACAATAAATAAT
Organism: Psilopsiagon aymara; assembly: GCA_024733675.1. Classification (NCBI taxonomy): domain Eukaryota; kingdom Metazoa; phylum Chordata; class Aves; order Psittaciformes; family Psittacidae; genus Psilopsiagon; species Psilopsiagon aymara. The sequence goes on along the minus strand of JANRGW010012582.1, from coordinate 21,293 downwards.
ACTTTAAAATTGGAGAGGAAAATAAAAAGAAAAAACTCCATTAGGAGTTCCATGAGCCACTTGAAATTACTGATCTTTTTTCATATTTTACAAGTATGGAATGTTTTGTGCAGTTATAGAATAACAACACCTGCATAATTGTGATGATTTCTCCGCATAAGTTGTTGCTCAAAACTTCTGAAGATACGGTGTGGTTCAAAGCGCCTCTGTCAATAAGGAAAAGAGCAATGAGTGGGATTAAAATAATCTGTTTTCTTAAAATTATATACATTTAAGACCCCATTTCAGAGTAGAAGAGCATGCAAAGTGTAGAAGTGATCCTTGAAATGATCCATGCTGTAACTGCTGCCAGTGGGGTTGGACTGGAGGTAAATTCTCCAGTCTTTTGGTGTTAAAATGTTATGGTCCATGACCACTGCAGATAAAGATTTCACTCATGCTGATGGCAGCCCTAGAGTACTACAGATAATGCTCTCCAGGAGAGAAAGTACATGCTGGGGAGGGTAACAAAACAGAGGTTGCTGAGCAGCTGGGAACTATAGCAGCTCCTTTCTACCTGGGTGTGAAAAGGAAGAGAAAGAACTTTGAAGGCCAGATGGACTCTTTGAGGGCTGAGAGAAATGTCACATATATCATGATAAACAGCTGTGAGGCAAAAGACTTGGAGCCCCTTAGGGGAAGGAGAAGGAATACTGAGGTTAATAGAAGTAGATTATGCCATCGTAGTAAAGCAGTGAAGGAGATTAATTGATACATTAAATGCTGGGTTCAGAGTTGCTGGCATGAGGCATATGGTATTTATATATAAGGGACTGGAGTTGGAATAAGCTGATTTGAGCCTATTTTGTTCTTTGATCAGACTCTGCGTGTGTCCTTGGTCCTCTGTCTCATCTTCCCCTGTATGCTGGGGCTAGTGCTTTCTTTTGCAGCGCTTTTGACAGAGCCAAACATACTATTGAGTTGTTCAGATGATGCGGCAACATGGGCTATAGGCAGAAGACATCTTTTGTAGACTGCTGCTCATCAAGGAGTGGAAGACATTTATTCCTCACCAGCTAAGATGGTTCTCGTGGATCTGCATCCTCATTAGCAGACAGCAACTTTTTTTTCTTGTAATTAGCTCACAGTTCAATAAGTAGCTCCAGTCTTTTTTACGCCTGGAAAACAATCAACATGGAAATCATAGAAGCATGCGTCTTCCCTTTCTAGTTTAAAGCAGTCTGAGTTACATACATTGTTAAACACGTAATACACAACTGTGTGTTAGAGCTCTCCAGCACATGTGTGAAATGACGTTGGTTTGGGGTTTTTTTTTTCCCTTTCTTTTCTTGATGGGCTTCCATTTGAAACATACTTTGGCTTCTCTGACTTCTGTATTAGCCTCAATGCACCAGTCATGGATTATGCCATGAAGAACTGTTTCCAGCCACCTGAACAGTGGAAAAGGGAAGTGAGGGCAGCTGGAGGGGGGAGCATGCACCAGCTGGCCCTGCTCCTGCGGCATTATAACTGGATTCTTTGGGGTAGAAGGGTGTGAGGTCTCAGGTCATTTCCTGCCAGGTTTGCTCTGAATGCAAGGGGGATATGTAATTGCTCTGTCTCCTTGTACCATTAATGTCAAGACTCATTAGGAACCCAATCTACTCAGTGGCAGTAGGCATACAAAAGAAAGAACTAGCCAAAGTCTGCAGACTGCAGAGCAGGAGTTGGTGGAGGAAGCAATTGTAAATTCCCATCTGAGTAATTAGAGTCAGCAGGGAATCAGATTGGCTACGGCAGGGCTTTCATTTTTCCCCTTGCTGTTTTAACAGGATTGGCAGGTGCTGCTTTATTCCAGGGGTGAGGTGATGTGCCTGTGTCATAATTCACAATGAGAAATGATCATCAATTTGCTACCATGCTCCTGGGGTGAGCTGAGCAGGCAAACTGTGATTACTATTGTTATTAGTACCTTGTTAGTATGGAGCAGGAGATTGTTGCGGGCAGTTGTTTCTGGAAGGGGTGGGATCTCTGCTCACAAAGAGCATGTTTCCTGGCAGCTTTGCCACATTTGGAAAGTTTGGGATTACTGGCTATTTCACACCCTTTACACAGGGATCTATTTGGGATCATTCAGAAAGATGTGAAGGACTTGGAAAATTTATCTCATGATTAAAAACTGGCAGCATATTGGCACGCTTTATCAGCAGGGAGTTACAACATAATAAACAAAAATGTACCCTCTTTTCAAATGCACTGCTTACTACTTTTCTCTTTGCCTAGTGAAAGGTGGAAAGGAACATAGTCAAGCTATCCTGTTTGCATGCAATGCAGTTTAAAGCCTCAATCAAGATGCTGTGAAATCAACAGACAGACTCACGTTGTCTTCTCTGGATTCTCTCCCAGACCAGTGGGCTTGACACAATAGTTAAAAGGTGCAACAATAAGAAATGTGGTGAGAAGCATGGTTTCTGGGAAGAAAGGTTTTCTTAACACAACACTTGTTCCATGAAAGTTCCTGGAGAGGGAGAGATCCATAACAAATTGACTCCATTTACTGGCAAACCTTCTTCTTTCTAGCTCTATACATCAATAGTCAAATGATGATGCACAACAGCATAAAATGCAGTTCACTTCTCTGCAACTGTGTGGTCCTGATCCCAAGATCTTGGATTTCCATTGAAGAATACAAGAGCTATTATTTACTGCTGGCAAAAAAAACCCCACCAAAATCCTATTGCGGATAGTGGACTACTTTCCTGAGTAAAATATACAGGACTGGATCCACAAGGAGGAAGTAAGTGTACTGGCAAGCCATCTTGTTTTGTGGGCACTCTTTGGGCACAATTAAATCTGGGTAAGTTGTTGGACAGGAAATGACAGAAAAAAAGTTTTGCTTTCCCTGAAGCAAAGCTGAGGCCTTTCAAGGGGTATATTATGGAAAATATTAAAGAGAAGTGAAAGTATTATACTGAAGAGCTAGTCTTTAGACACCTGTTGCAGGTGTGAGCCACCCTGTCGTGTCCTTGGTTTCCCTTGTTCTGGGACAGTATTCTGCTGGCAGGCTGTTCTGAGGTGGCATTTTGGGCTCTGGCCAGATTCTCCCAAACCTAAGGTGGAATTATGTCTTACTAGAGGCCTAATGTAGCCAGTACGTACCCATGAACATTTTCAGCTTCAGTAATTCAGTACTTTCCCAGTAAAAGAGCAAATTCATCCAAAAGGATAAGGTAAAAAAGAGGTCCCTGCCAGCTCTACCCTTCAGGCTGCAGATGCATTTTAAGAGCCTATTTGGAAAGCAAACAATAAGAGCTGTGTGTTTCCCTCCATGACTTTCCTCTGAGCCTCTGTTCATCTCTTCAGCATGTTGGGTTACTGGCAGAATAAGAAACTAATACATGAAAACCTTCCTCTCATCTCCAGGTTTCTGACTGGAATGAATCAGCTCAGATCTATAAGCTGCTTAGACCTCCCAAGCACTGTAGCTTAAATAATGGCAATAGAAGCTTTGTTAGCTCCTGATTTCTATAGGTAAGTGTCTCTCAGTTGGAAGCTGACAGTCCATACAGATATATGTGTTACTGCAAATTATTTCTCAAGCCCATTTGGGCTATTGCCCATGCCTGATAAGTTCGACTGAGCTTCTCCTACCTAAAAAATGCATGCTTGCTTCTCCCTTATACCCACCCCTCACTTACTCAACGACTACTTCTCTCAAAATAAGGCTGACCCTCTCCCTTCCTACCCATCAGCCATCCTTGCTGGGTCCTCTCTCTAGATGGCTTTAAATCTGATTTGGGATTTGAGTGTTAGTTGGATTAACTCATTAGTGGGGCTCAGTTCTGGCAAGCCTGCTAATCTGTGGCAGTGGTGCATAGCACTGTGACAATATTACACTGAAAATGAGAAATCTAATGAGATTAGCATTTTATGCATTCAGACAGAGCCTGGGTGTTTGAATGCTCTGCAGATGCTTGATGTGAATCACAGTAGGTCTAGGAGGAGACTGGTCTGTAACACAGCACCCAAACACATAGGAAGGAGGTTGCAGCAGTGCAATTGTAAGGTTGAAATAGTGCAATAGAGATTGCAGTAGTGCATAAGAAGCATCAGTAGCTTGTTGTGGCGAATAGAAACGTCTCTGTTCCCATCAGCTGACTTTATCTCAAAGGCGTTTGCACATATGCCCCGCAGACTTATTTCTTTTCCTAAGGATGAAGGAGGGCTGATCTGTGTTAGGGGATCACTTTGCAAGTTAATCCTGCCTTTACTAGTGGTGATGGGGGAAGGTTTTAGTGGCAGCTTTCATGGAGAAGAAGGCTGCTGACTTCCAAGTAGTTTTTACATCACGCAGGGATGCAGAGCAAGATATGCTTATTTCTGTACAACTACCAGACTGCTCCATTCTAAAATTGAACCCAGAAGATTAGTTGCCTGGACAAATTCCAGTTGCGCTTTTCCCTCTCAAAAATGTCATTGTTTTTATTTCAGTTTTAAACACAGAAAAGAGGGAGCTGGTATCTGTAACCTCCTTTGGCTGCAGGGAGAGGGAGGGCTCTGCCTGGTTTCTTAGGAGCACCTAATAGCGCAAGACAGTCCTCAGTGCTGGGAGCATGAGCTTCTCCTGCTCCACCACCCTACTGAAGGTCTGTAGAATTTTTGCAGGTGACAGGGAAGGAAGCTGAAGAGTGATGCACCAGGGCTGGGAGTCGCTACTAAGTGCTGTCCTAGCCTGCCACCCAGTGCTGGCTTCTGGCACTCAGAGCTGCTAATGTGCTCCAGCAGTGCCGCTGATACCTGCCATGTCCTGGACTGGTTCTCCCTGGACCCTGTTAGAATATTCCTTCCTCTGCCTTACTGAAACATATATTCAGGTCCTGTTTAAAATAAGCAATGTTTTAAAATGGACTGGCTTTGGAGATATGTGTGACAACTTCTTCAGATTCCTTCTTGAGTACTGTGGGCGGAGAGAGTAGAAAATGGCTCTTGGGTGTTGCACACTCAGCAGTTGATAGGCGAGTCTAGCTTCTGCGTTTAGTGAGCCTTAAGCAAGAAGGGAAGGCTATTATTTCTGGTCTTGTTTTTCCAGGACAGCTTAGGAATGATCAGAGCTGTACAATCTCTGAGCGCGGTGATGGATCCAAACCAAATACATCCACAAAATGATGCTAAAGTTGGCAACAGTTTTCTAACTGACATCAGTGTCTATCATCATTATAACAAGCAGCTAGCAGATAGGGAGAGATGATAATTTCTAAAGATACCACACAACTGCTTGAACCCCAAAGACACAGGGGAGGAAGGAATATTTTCTTGGAAAAGCAAGAATGGCTAACAGTGTTGTGGAGCTGGGCTTTTCCAGACAGATGACGGAAGATGGTGGTGCAGATGACGTGTTTTCATTCACAACTCATGATGTCCACAAAACAGTCCTCCTATTACAAGGTTAAAATGCTGCTGGGGGAAAAGATGCTGTTTTGTTAAAATATATTCTAATAAATTCTTTTCACATAAAATCTGGGGTAGATAATTTGGGAAATTGTTTTGATTTTTTTAAAGGGTTTGGGTTTTGTTGAATTTAGATTGTTTGGGGTGTTTTTAGATGTTTATCATTTCACCATTGCAGAAAAAGTAACAACTAAGTAGTGACACTGACAAAGTAGGAACTGTATCTACAACTGAGAGCTTTAATTGGGTAAAGGACGTAAAAAATCTGGCACAGTCTTAGAAACTGCTGTTCGTCTATGAGCAACAGTCAGTTGTTTGGATTACAATTGCGCAGACTAAATCTGCCACACTAGTGTTTTATCAGCTAAAGAATTTAATAGAACAGCAGCCTTTGTGACTGTGTCCTGACATTTAGCCTTGACAATGCTGCCTGGATTTATCTAGGTGACCAGATATATTGAGCTTTCACTCTGCAGTGTGGGGGGTGGCAGAGGGAATGAGTGGTCATTTTTCTTTAAGTAGTGAGAGAGATTTTGCTGCCAGCTGAAAAGGAAGGGGCAGAGAAGAAAGACTGTGATGAGGTGGCCTTGTTCTAAAGTGTGTGAGGTGCAGAGAGCAGGCATAATACAGGAAAAGGTGAATATAGAAGGAGAAGATGAAAACTAAAGGTGCATTTAATCTGAAGGGTGCTTAAAAGCCATTAATATGTATTGTAAATCTTTAAATGCTCTGTTATTCAAGCATTGTATTAAGTGGAAGAAAAAAACCCGGTGCTACTGATTTGCATTTTGTTATGAATTCAGAGGAAAAGAGAGGAAAATTGTCAGCAAGGTGCCTTAGCGAAGCTTTATATAATAGTAACAATTTATGTATGGGAAGCAAATACTTAAAAAAATGAGCAAAATGAATAGAAATGTAATTCAGAGCAGCACTAGCACTTCATCTTCATGAAATGATATGGGCAATGCATGAAATCCAACACTGCAGTGAATTATGGGATGTGGTAGAGCTTGCAGGACTGAAGAAATAAAACACGATCAGTTATAATGTCCCATTAGGAAAAGGTGATGTAATGAATTCTTCTTCCCTGGCCTAGCAATGACATTTAATTTGCTAGGTTATTTACCCCCTGGATAAAATTCATAATCTCTCATAATATGAAAATATCTCCTTAGATACATTTGTGGGGAATCTCATTAGAAGGTTTTGCTGAATGTATTTTTTGTCTGAGCTGTAAAGGCAGTGAGCTTCATCAACAGGGAAGCTCAACTAGGAGCCCGAATCCCTGATGCTTATTCCTGATTCTGCTGCTGTATGATGCTGGGTGAACACCCTTGGCTGCTGAGACCCTTTCCTGTGATTCTTCTGATTCCATCTGTGACAGGTCAGCAGGTGTAGTAAGGACTAACATAAGCTGCTTAAGCCAATCCAGCTCCTTCTGGGTGAAATGTGTTGGAGCCATTTAGCCTGCCTGATAGGGAGGTAATCTTCTGTGGGACAGGTGATGCATGGCTGTGTAGAAGCCTGAGTAGCAGTAGCTATGATTAGGAAAGGGCAGATGCCCAGAGCTGTAAATAGAAGCTCCTTGAGACAGTGTTACATGTGCAAGATCCATCCCTGAACTCAGCAAGGACTTCTGGATGCTCCAGGAAAGCTGTTGTTACTATGATTGTTGTATTCTTTTGGCTCAGCACATAGGTTGTGGTGTTATAAAGAAGAATGGCATGCATGGACCAATTTTGGAGCTACTACACATGAAAAAATTACTCTTTAGTGGCTTGGCTGACTTACGATTTTCTGGACTAAGGAAGCAAGAATGAACAAGATGCTGTTCAGCAGAGACAACTGCTTTAAAAGGAAACCCATTTTAATCTGATCTTTTTTAAAGTCTTGAAAGGAGGCTTGAGAATTCTTAAAGAGCTCACCTGGAAACACAGTTGGCTTTCTGGTTTAAAAAAAACACAAATCACTCCAAAATAGGCCTTGCAGTTTCTAGTACTACGGAGCATACCTGTCTCTACTAACAGGTACCTGCTAGCACATCTCTACAGGCCTGTAAATATTCAAGATTTAACTCTAATGAGAAAGATTGTCTCTATATAAAGAAAAGGTAACAGTTTATATGCAAATGTTACAGTTCTATCTCTTTAGGTATCTCCATTTTTTAAAAAATCAAACCATGGCCTTCAGTCCTCTTTAAATGTAATAAAATAAAAAAATTACTTTCTCTCCAGAGATCCAGAAAGCTGAATATATTTTCCTAGCTGATTGATGCTTTTCCATTTATTTTTAAATGTAATTTTCCCTAGGTAAGGAATTGTTCTCTTGAATGTCAAAAAGGAAATATTTCCCAAATCATAGGCTTGGATTGGCTGGCTTGAGCCTAATGAGATAGCTCTGCTGGAGAGGGGTAGGCTGGGGAAGCAGAGACCGGAGTGATTTGTCATGCTGGTTTTCCAGCCATTGCTAAAGAGCTGCTTTGTAATGCCAGCCTGCCAAATCTCCTGGCCACAATCAAATTACTCCCTCCGCGTGCACGCACGTCCACACCCTCGCCCTTTAGATCTATCACTGACAGAGTAGTTATTAAACAAAAACTCAGCCCGGGGAATTATTAATCGCAGGGCTTCATTTCTTTATCAAATGTTGTGGCCCAGAGGGAGAGCTCTTTAAGCTTTCAGAAACACCGTAGCGCATTAATCATAGGAGGGAAGTGGGGTGTGGGCTTGGCATTTGTAATACTTGCCAGATCAGAAATAGGAGATACAGAGATCAAAAGAGATGTTTATGACTTGGAGGTGAAAGGGTTTCACTTTTCTTGTTCTTCTTTGCTTCCTCCCTTTTTTTTACTGCTTGTTTTGGGGTTTTGGTTTTGCTCTGTTGGTCTTGTCCCACCACTTCTACTAATGCCGTTGCTATACCTCTGGCCCACACATTGTCCAGCAAGAGAAAGGCTTTGAGTTATGGATGCAGCTTTCCTTGTACCCAGTAGCAAACCAGTGGTCACTGCTTTTGAGTGCCAGCTTGTTGTAGTGCTGCACTTGATTAGGCACTGACCAGGCAGCAAAATGCAAAGTTGGGAAGCTGGGGGCACTTAGCTGCTTTTCTGCATAAACTGGTTAATTGGTGGTACCCAGCACTGAGCAGGGGTCCTAAAAAGCACCCCTGATTTCCTGGAAGTTTAATACTGAGTTCACTGTTACATGCACAAATATACATACACATATACTTATGGAAAATTACTACAATCACAGTACCTCTAGGCCATGTACATGGCAGATTAAGTCAATATTGTAAGCTGTCTGTAGCTAGAAGCACTTACTGTGTGATTAGTTAAAGCATTAATTAACATTGACCTTGTTCATCTGATCCTGAGACCTTTAGCCCCTGCAGTATGTGAAGAGGTTGTTACTCCTGCAGGGTACTGTGTGAGGAATGCAATGTAAGCTGCTGTTCAGTTGACATGTTTTTTTCTCGTAAGAGGATGGTGTATCAGCTGAAGTGAGTAGCCTTTCTTGTAACACCTCAGCAATGCAGCACTTTGCATTCCTGATTCTTGCTCTGTCACATGAAGAGATTCTTCAGATTGCTGATGTTGAGAGGTGGGTTTGCTAGTACAAGTCATCCCCACTTGTATCCATAATCTTCACAGCTGCGGAAAACCCCCTGATTTCTTGCTAAAACCTTAGCTTGAAATACATAATAATTTTAGTGTATATTATAAGCACGTCTACTTCCACCATCACCTGAACTAATTATCAAAACAGCCTCCTTCTGCAAAATATACACATCTATATAAAAAAGCTATTTCAAGAAAGAGTATGAGTGGGCAAAATCAACTTGAAGGTTTTGTAGATAAATACCAGTTAACCGCTTGTAAGATGGCACCTTCAGTTTCTTGGCACTAATCTCCCATCAGAACTAGCCAGGGTTTTGGCAGCAGTGAGGGACCTGCAGGTATCTAGAGCCACCCTGTCTCACAGGAGCACTTGAGGAGAAAACATCTTTAATTCTGTGGTATATAGAGGTTGCAGTGAGAGAACGGGCTGTGTGTTAACATGTATTTATACCGTGGCTGGCACACAGCCTGGGTTTGTACAGCCCTGCTGTTATCTGGAGCCTCTAGGCACTACTGTAATATAAATATTCTGGAAGAATAATAGGGCTATTTGTGGCTCTTGAGGGCAGCTAATGTAGCTGGTATGCAGCATGTTTTTCAAACCTTCATCTCTGATTTTTCCAAGCATCCGACAGGAGAGAAGAAACAAACCACATTTTCTGTGCACAGACAGAAGGAATGAGAGGAGGGAGGGATCACATCAAATGGATTTTGAGAGAGCCACAAAACACTTGTTGCTTGTTGTCCCGACACTGCAATATGATATTTGCATTGTGATGTTGTATCAATATGTGAGACGATCTGTCTTCTTGGGAATCTCATGCCTGGCAAGGCAGTTCCCAACTCAGAGGCTCACTTCTTTTAAAGGGATTTTGCCTGTACATGTGTAAACAGCAGCCAATTCTTTGGGATCTCTAGAGCAATCTGTGTAGATTTAACCACTGAAAAACTTGAATGCTATATAATTTCACAGGCAAACAATTCCAATGATTAGTTGCACTCCCAAGTATATCATCATATACCAAAAAGCATATCAGCATGCCACTGTGAATATCAGGCAGTCTACCTAATGAACAGCATGGCAAAAGAGAGTGTATGGGCTAAGAACAATAGTCAGTCTGTCAAGAAAACCCTGAAACATCTGTACCTTTGGATAGACTTTGCACAGCAGGAACCATCTCTGTGTTTTTTCTGTTGATTGAATTCATCACTGGAGGAATTGCTTCCATGACATTAAATGGACTATCCCCTGTGTGATACTTCTTATTTTTTCGGCTGTTTTTTAGAACAGGTGGGGGAGGCAGTAACCAAGTGTGTTGTGTTACCATTTTTATGCCCAGTTTATATTTCTTTGAGAAAGGTCATACAGATACCATAATCCCCTAACTCCTGAAATACACTCCCTATGAACTAGTTTTGCTGTGTTTATCAGGGAATATTGCAGCTCGTACTTGGAGAATCTTAGAATCAGTGAGATTTGAGTTAGGATTCTGAAATGAAAAAGGAATTATTAGAAGAGAAATTCTGCACAGTAAATTGCACATTCTCTTTTGTTCCATCAAAGATGTCTTCCCACCTTTCTGTGAGGAGCTGTAGGTGAATTTCTTCATAAGGGACTTTAATCAAGTTTTACAAGCCTCTACAGCAGCCCAGAAACCTAATAGGTCTCAATAAGCTATGGAACTCAAACATATATTTAGTCATTAATGTTTTTAATTAACAACATTTTGCCTTCCTTTAGCTTTGTCCTAGTTTGTTTTGTACCTGCAGAACCTAGTACTAGATTCCTTGGGCTCAGAGCTTTCCTTGTATCAGATTACCTCAGGTCAACAGCTCTGCATGACTGTTCTCAGGCCATGTCTTGCTCCCCTATGACCGAGCTGAGGTAATTTACTCTTCTTTCAGAGTAGAGTATGAGACCTCAAATGGCACTACAATTACTGAATGTTAAGATCTTGCACACAGGCTGTTACTCCTGAATTGCTGATACATGTAGCACACATATAGGGCACTTGGACAGGCTCAGCAGGTCCCACAACAGCCATGAGATCTGCACTTTTCAGATGAGGATGCGGCATGGGCCTGTGGGATGGAGACAGTGGGTAGCTGGCTGAGGATAAGAGTTAAAGAAGCCTTGAGACTGGGCAACAAAAAATTTGCTTCTAAAGCATTTTTAATATTTCATTCATGAGCACTGAAACAAGGTTTCATCACATCCTGCACTGTGTGTTTAATAGAAGTTGCTGATATGTTCCTATACAGGCTTAGCTATGGACTTGGAAGAGCTGTGCTAGTGTCCACAACAAAGTTATCTGCCTTGTATGAATCTTTTCCTGGTAGACCCAGCCTTGAATTACAGTCAAAAGAAGAGTTGTATCCAGATCTGTCTGCTTCCAGGGCTTTGAATTCACTGTAGGCTGCTTTTATATATATTGATATATTACCATACTCATATATTTAAAAAATATTTTAGTTGTATATGTGTAAATTCTAAAGTATGAGTTACTTTACATGTAGAAGATAATTGGAGATACTTCTATACTTAAGGATGTTGCTGTGATGTAGAAGCAACATTCTGCTTTTCCTTTCAATGGCAATATGCAGTCAGAATTCTCAATGTTACTACCTGCCTCTCAATGTTAATTCCTGCCTGTTAGTTGTGCTATGCTAATATTTACCAGACTGAAGTGAGATAGAAATCTTGTTATAGTTAGTACTGCAGAGGCATCTAGCAACAGCCCACACTCTGCAGTGTAAACAGCAGTTGGCAGGGAACAGGAGAAGGAAAAGATCCATCCATTAGTGTCACCAAGCAGGTGAGCAGGAGTCAGAACCATCCTCACCTTAGACAATGAATGCCCTATTAGAGAGACTCCCAGACCAATTCATTCAATCCATCTGACTGCTTTACCATTCCTAATATTAGAAAATGATACTACTTTAACTTGCCCTTACTTCAAGTTGAGCCATTACTGCATGTCATATCTACATACTACTATTTTTTCCTTTCTATTTTATTATCGTGACTACCTTCAGTTTATTTTTATGCTTACCTAATAGCTGCAATTCCTTTACTTTTCCCTTATGCCAATATATGTTAGCTCTCTGCTTATTCTCATCATTCTCCTTTGGAACAGCATAATTGAACCACATTTTTCTTGACCTCTTGCTGATACTGCCCGGCTGGGTGCTGGGCTTGAGGGAGGGACTGGGAATCCTAGGTGAGACAAATCCCTATTATTTAATTTTGTGAAAAGTTGAAGGAGAGAAGAGAAAGAAAGTGGAAGTGGAAGAAAGTGACCAGAGACTTCCTTTAAGTCACAAGTTTCAGGATAAATTGATGATACGAGGTCTGAGGATTTAGCACTGCAAAACAATGCACTTTGGAAAGAATCACTTAAACTAGACACAACTATATTGTATGTACATGTAGAGATTATGCTTTACTTAGCTGCAACCCCTTTGGAGAAAAAGAAAGATGTCAATGAAGGCATCATCTCTATGTGTAGAGCTGGTAAAAAAAAAACCAACCAAACAAAAACAACAACAAAAATGACAGATTGTATGAAAGAGGGAAGATGAATAATGGCAAACATATTAAAGTAGGATTACATTGATTGGTGTTATAGCTCCAGCTGAACTACTGCTCTCATTTCTGGTTGCTTCATTTCCAAATGGCCATTGCAGAGATGAAGCCAGACAAGAGCGCAACAAAATTATTAGAGACACAGCATAGAGGAATGGGAGAGCCTATGCCAGATGAAGTAAAAAAAAGCCTAGAATGACTTAATTTGAAAAGTGCAAAGTAATAGAGAAGATAAGAGACAAGAGATAATGAATTTCATTCTGTCCCATGGCCTAAATGCAAGTCAGCTCTTGATGAAATAAGAAGGCACAAATTTAATATGGATCAAAGGAAATTTTGTTCTCAGTGCAGTGTAACAGTCAGATATCTTGGCCTGACTTTTGTGAGCCTCACACAATTCAGTGCAACACTGAAGTATAGCACCATTTTTAAGCTATTTCTGCTCCTTTCTGATAAGAGGACCATGGCTCTGTGTCGTGGTCCAGCTCTGCTTCTGCAGAGCAGCAGGGTGCAAACTAAAAGGGTCATTTGGGTGGCCACTGTGCTCATACAGCCCAGGACTGAGTCTTTGCTGACCACTCTGCTACAGAAGTGCTTCATTTTCCATTAAATCTGCTGCAGATAATCCTGCTTTGCAGTGTCACTCCTTGTTAGGTTCATAGTGTGCTTCCTTAGCTGCAGGTTTCTAGCTCTCTCAATGTGTCTGAGCTAGTAGTTGCCAACCTCAGTTGAGTAAACAGATCTTTCAAGGGAAGTGCTTTTTCATGTTGTGTTTCATGTAGAGAGATAAACAGCATTTTTCACCTTTTGTTATTGTCTGAACAATGTAAGCACTAATACTGCTGAGGATCACAATGCCTCATGTATCTTGGGAATACATTATCCAGCAAGAGTAAAAGAGAGGAAAAATTCTTAATAGTTGCATCTCTCACTTATTTCATGACTTAGCAACACTGCTGCCCCTTGAGATAATCTGTGTGGCCATTGTCTCCAGTTATTTATCTTGATTCAGCTATCATGACTAGTATCCAGAGCATGCCAACTGGTTTGAGAAAAGCCAAGGTCAGGGAAATAAAGCTTGAGATTATACAAGTTCAAAGGAGAGGAGGATTAAAATCAAGAGGAATTTTGCGGACTTCCTTGAAGTGTCCATTTGCATTTACACTATTGTAATAATTTCATGGTTGCTTAAAGCTCCTTTTCTGTCAAAAAATTCTTCCTGTCATCTTGGGAGCATCTATCTAAAGCTACCTGATTGGGCTTTGGCTCTTAGGTTTTAATTAGGCTAAAGAAAGGATTCTCTTAATTAGGGCTCCTGATTAAAGGAGATCTAGGAACATTCCATGATTGTTGAAAGAGAGGAGGATTAGGAATGAATTAACTCCCTAGGTTCTGGTTTTCTGGCTGTCTATGGTACCCTGCTAGAATTCTTTGCCAACTGCCTCATGGACAGGAAAAATCTGAAGACTTTGGTGAAACAGCAGAGAGAGAGATTTGGATGGTGAAAATACCACATATTTGAGGAACTCTCTACATTCAGATGATGAAATCTGGTAAAAAATAAGTAACCTGAAAAAGCCTTATATAATTACTTGTAGAAAGAAGAAAAAGGTTAAATGCTGTATAGTCAGAAAGGCAGACTAAGGCCTTACAGTTGCATTTTATAGACCTAATCGTGTTTCTGAGAAATGAGTAAGTTAAAATGGTCATCCTACAGGAATTTAGGCTATTCAGCTACAGGAAAGCATTTTAAGGAAAAACAGTCAAAGTACAATAGCAGAGAATGAATGCAGTTTTGGGTTTAAAAGACAGGGGAGATATTCAAGTAAACTTGGTATAGAATAAGGTTATAAAGGAGACATGGCAATAACAGTAACTGAGGTTAAACAATAAAACAATGTTAGTGCCAAAATCAGATTTTACATCTGCGCATGGCAGGTACAAAAGGGGTATGTGTCTGGTTGCTCATGAAAATGTATTTATATATTGGTAGATAAAATACTTATCAGAGTATTATGACACACCTAAAACTCAAATGTTTGGGGTAGGCACTGGACTTCGTAATCACTTTAATTGAAGTTTACTAAGCCTTCAAAGTTACACAGTGTAAGGCAGACAGTTTTTTAATGTGGTTCAGCCAACCCAGCTCAAAAAATCTGTGTGCTTTGTAACACAGCCCCCATAACTATTTACAGTTGAGAAAGGTGATTTCCCCTGGCCCACAAATCAAATCTTTCCGGCAGAACTGGAATAAGGGCTGAAGAATTAAAACTCTTGGTACTCCTTATTCTTGCCACTAGATCAAACTTCTGCTTCCACACTTCAGCACACTACAGCCTTCATTAGGAAAAACCACTTTAAACAAACAGATGAAGTGCACATAATATTTTTACTCCTCAAAATCTGGAATACTATGTGCCATTAACACTGAGTCATTGAAATTGTTCCAAAATGAAATATTATAGTGTTTTGTGCCAATGCCTTGGAAGTCTTTATGTTAAGGTTTCAACAAAAGAAACCAAAACAAAACTCCAAACCTGAAATTTCCAGTTTAGGCATCACATTTTATTTCTAATGCATGGGAAGTAATAAAGTATTATGAGCCATCATGTCCACACAGAAAGGCAGATGAAAGTCTAAAGTTGACAAAGATCAGACTGCAAATAGGATACACATTTAACTGAAGATAATTAACCACTGGAACAGATGGTAAAAGGATGTGGTAAATTAATCACCTAGAGTTTTTAAATCAAAATTGGATGTCCTTCCTTCTGAAAAAGATGGCATGTTTAGTTATAAATTATTGGGCTTGATGGTGGTATTGCTGGGTGAAATGCTCTGGACTGTGTCATATGCAGGAGCTCAGAGTTGATGAGCATAATGATCCATCCTGCCAGACCTTACTATCCATGAATTCATTATGTGAGCTTGAGAAGTTTTATATTTTAACAAAGCAGTTACAGACTGTTAGGTTCCCAGTGTGCAGCTTTAGAAGTTTCTAAATACTCTTTCATTCTATGTTGTAAAGGATCTGAATTAATCTTGTTAATATTATTTAAAAGCATGCAAGTGTAAAATAAGAACATGCTTTTTTTTTAACACATTGATTACTGTATCTCACTAAACCGAAAAACAGTCTTCAGGCTGTTCGGGATTCAGGTGCCAGAACACAGGCATCTAGTATTATCTCAGATGGTCTTGAACATCATGCCTGGACTTCACTGTGGCTGTGAAGGGTGTGGGATTCTAGCCCCATAGTCTTCTGGGGCAGTAGCTGGAAACTAGATAGAACAGTCAAAGCCATGTGAATTGGCAGTGGATGCCTGTATTTATGAAAAGTTTTTGGTCATTAAAAATTCCAGTGAGCTCTTGGTGAGTCCCAAAACACTAGTCTAATCAGACTGCAATGTGTTATATTACTTTCTGGCATCCAAACTTCATCCCCACAGTTTTACTTCCTGTTCTGTGCTACTGTGTTGTGGTGCTGAACACTTCTGTGCAGTTGCTGAATTTCTGAATGCACTCATCTGTGGTGATGTTTCTTGACAGATATATTGTTTTGTAAAATGTTTTGGGATCATTCCTTAATATATCTTCGATGCTTAAGATCCCAAAGCACTCTGTGAGAATTTTATATAGAAAATGCTGGGTTCTTCTCTCTTGTTATGCTACAAAGAAGACATGACTAATGATATTGGGGGTCTCTGGTTTCTAACATTCAACTTTTCACCAAAGAGACAATTGAAGAGTCATTCAAAGAGAGACTGCTGAGCCTTTTGTGGGTCCTAAGCTGAACACCCCATGGTATAAACACCCCAAAATTATAGTTTCCTCTCAGAAATCTTGGTCCTAGTGAATTCTAATTGTCATTCCATGCACATTAACATCTTTTGCGATTATGAGAAACAAGGCAGTTTTTAGTCAAACACCAGGGAAATAACATTTTGAATATCTAGCCCTCTAATGCTGCTTAAATTAAATCAGTTTCTCTCCTTTCCTTTCTCTTTTCTTAATTCTGATTGACCCTTCATACTCATTTGAATTATATTGTTTTTCTGTCTTCATCTATTCTCAAAGTTTATAGTCCCTTGGTTAGATAACCATAAATATTCAGCTCCTCTCATATATAAGCAGGATTAAAGCTGTGTGTATAAATCTGGCAGCAAAGTGGTATTTTTGCCCACTTTAGAGTTATAAATATATTTCTTCAGTAACGACTGAACAATAATTCATCATTTTCACTTTTTTAATCTCCACATAGATATGCAAACCAAAACTGCAACAAATATTTTTGCTGGAAGCTGACTGTTGCACTTAAACACCTGAGAAACACAGGTTATGTCAGTGAACAAATGTAGCTGCTGATTCCTTCCATATTATAAGTCTGTTTCACTTGTATTGCAATTAGAAGTTATACAATAGACCATATGGAAAGAAAGGCCATTGAGTCAACTTCCCTCCATGGTGTACTGTATAGCATCTGTGATCTTTTCTTAGGTATATAATAATCTAATCTTCACTGTACTACTTCAAGCTCATTTATTTCCTGAATCCCATACACACTCCTACACACACAGCTGTGTTCAGCTTTGTGGTGGATCCCACAGGTCTGCCCAGGCAAATACGTGGATTTACTTACTGCAGGTGATGCATGGATGTGCTGTAAGGGATGCTGTGTTCAAACTCTCTGCACACTTCAAAGTACAGCATTGCTAACTGAGGATAAACTTATCTGCCTACATGTTTTCAAGGCTATTGCTAGCTGCAGCACTCATTGCTACTTCAGGTGCTATGGGGAGGGGTGGAATCAAAGCCATGGACCCCTGCACAAGGTTTGCTGTGGGCTCTATCATGTTGCCAACCAACTTAAAAAGTCATCTGTTATGCTAACAACAGGGTTGGAGCATGGCTCCTTGTGGCAGCCCTGGGAGAGAGGCACTAGATCTAACACTGTAGGGCCTCAGGAGCAAAGTTCTCCCACCTTTAAGTACTGCATCTGTATAGGTTGTGAATTTTAAGTAAATAGGTCTGTGACACCCATCCAGACTTCACATACAAGCACAACTGATGGCCTCATTTCTAGACAGCCGTCTCCTGAGAGTCTGCAGCAGCAGCTCTCTGCATGGCAGTCTTTTCTCTTAGTTTTCTAGTGCTGCTCACTCTCCAGTTCTCTTCTTCCAAACTGCACTTTCCCTCATATAAATTCCTTAGTAAGGTCTATTTTATAAACCACTTCAAATCCCTAATAAGATGCTTTTCACCTAGAAAAACAAGACACTTTGTCACTTGTTCCATACAGCACATTAACTGCCTTTTACATTCCCTGCTGCACCTGCGTCTCCCTCTTCCTCTCTGACCCCAGCGCCCAGCCAGATGGGAAGCTGTATCTGTACCTCTCACACATGAGAACCTGCATGCACAAAGTCTGGTCTTATTGTCAGGTAATTCTACCACAAAGCTCTTGACCATAAGTAAGGTTAGACCATACATCCAAGTGGTTTGGCAGAAACATGCATTCTGTTTTCACCTACTCAGTCCCCTTTTTAAAATTCAGTTCTCTAGACAAAAATAAAGACTGATTGAAGCTAATCTCAGTTCAATCTAATTTTGGGGTACAGACTCTTAGCCTGCTGAATAAGCTTGGATAATCCATCTTCTAGAGAGAGTGCTTTCAGAACCTGAGATTTCCTATGAATAAAAATAAATTCTAGTTACGTGGTTGCTAAAAAAAAAAAAAAAAAAAAAAAAGAACATACTGTGTTTCCAAGCCTGGATCTAGAGAGAGTGGTGTGATTTTGTAATGACCCACATAATGCAGCAAGGAAAAAATTAGGCAAGGTTTTGAACGCAAAAGCTTATTCCAAATGTGCAGGCAGCCTTACCTATGTTTGAGCTCAAATTCTGCCTGCATTGAGTATGTTATGGTGTTAATTCTCTGGCTTCACGATGCTGTACTAGCCTCAACAGGAACTGTTCATTTTAGTGGCTGGAAGTTGTTGCAAAGAGAAAAAAATGTAGAACAGAGGGAAAAGCAATACATAATTGAGCAATTATTGGGCCCAACCACAGCAGTATGGCCAGGGGAAATTTTCCTTCTGAGTCAAGCCAGTGGTCAGGTAACTAACTCAACTAATAAATATTAGAATCACTACAGGAAGGCCAACTTTTCATCTTGTCGCAAACTTCCCATCAATACAAGAGAAGGTTTGGAGGAAGTAGAGACCCCTTGATTTATTCACACAGAGACCATAACTAGAATCAAATCGCTTCAAGGAATTTGTCCTCTTTCCTTCTTCACCAAGAAGTGAAGAAAGTGAAGGAAGGAAATTCACTTCACAATGAAGTGCTTCTAAGAATCATCTCCTAACTACTCTTCCCCATTTTGTAGTAGCTGGATGTTTCTCAGATGACAGCTAAAACTGGAAGCAGCATGTTGTCTTTAGGAAAGTAATTCAGGTTGGTCCCTGTCGTGGTTTAACCCCAGCCAGTAATCCAGAACCATGCAGCCATTAGCACACTCCTCCCCGCTTCCTCCTCCCGCTCCCGGAGGGATGGGGAGGAGAATCGAAAGAATGCAACTCCCATGGGTTGAGATAATAACAGCCCAGTAACTGAGGTATAATACAAACCACTGCTGCTACCAACAATAATAATAATGATAAGGGAAGTAACAAGGGACAAGAATATAGCCGCTCACCACCCACTGACCAATACCCAGCCCGATGGAGCAGTGATCAAGCCCTTCTGGGTAACTTCCCCCAGTTTATATAGTGGGTGATGTGCTGTGGTATGGAATACCTCTTTGGCTAGTTTGGATCAGATGTCCTGTCTCTGCTTCCTCCCGGCTTCCTCTCCTCCCTGGCAAAGCATGAGGCTCAGAAAGTCCTTGGTCAGAGTAAACATCACTGAGCAGCAACTGAGAACATCGGTGTTATCAACGCTGTTCCCAGGCTGAAAGTCAAAAACACAGCACTGTACCAGCTACTAAGAAGGAGAAAAATGACTGCTACTGCTTAACTCAGGACAGTCCCCCAGGCAGTACTTCAGGCTCCAGATCCATATCTAACACAATGCTCAGAGTGTGCAGTTTGGTTCAGATGGAGGAACAGGCTTTTTTGTGTTAAAGGATGATACCAGACAACAGGAGGCCAATTCTTGAAACCTACCCTCAGGTATCACCAAAGAAGACCAGATCTCATGCTTTACTCAACAAGCAAGAGATGGGTGAAGCTGGAGGCCAAATTTCTTTAATTTCTTTAATCTTAAAGCCGTCTTTGCACTTGGGTAGTGTCTGATGCAGGTTCAAGACCTGAAGGCTACTTTGTTTTGTGCTTTGGCTGAAAGAAAATGAAGGATGAATTCCCAAGAATGCTTAGGCCCATGTGTAACTCTTGCTTATGACCTCTGAAGGCCAAGGGTCCTCTAGGATAGGAATTAAAGAATATGGGTTTTAAGGAGACATTGTCTACTATTATAAAAAACACACTGGATTAAAAAAAATGCATCACTTCCATTACAATTTTATCCTGTATGCATGGAAAATTCTTTTAAAGTTTGGAATGAGAAAACCAGCTCTGTCCTTCACTGCAGTTAGTAACTGCCAGATCTGAATTACAACATTTTGGTCCAGTGAGTACTCAGCTTTGCTGTCAATCAAATTTTATTCCTGCCTTTGCTGTGAGTCATTGCTATGTGATAGTCGTAACTCATTTTCATGTTTCTGTTTTGCTTCCTACTCTAGAACTCAGGATGTGGGAATATCTCTTATTAGACTCTTGGATGAAACTTAGAATAGGAGGTGGGAAGCTGTGTTGAAATCTCTGCTTGCTATTGCCATATGAACAAATTCTGTTAAACAGTATTGCAGCTGTTTGTCCTGGAGTTGGGAATAGGAGTAATTGGGATAGCATATTTACATTTTGCTGCCAGCTAGCCAGGGAAAAAGAATATGTATGGAATATATAGGTTCAAATGGTTAAGTGTGAAACATGGCCTACTAACTTCAGACTTGGGATACCTAGAGTTGATTAGCTACACTAATGCATACTTCTTAAGTGACTTGTGGTGAGCTGGTTAATAAGGTTAAAATTAAGATATTTGTAATTACACACCTTATGGTGCTGCTAGGATGTAATTCACTGAGGGCTTGAAGAACCCAAAAGCTGGTATCAGAAATGTCAGCTCAATGCCTATAACATTCATAGTGTGCTGTGATTACCCAGCTCTCTGCTTATTTTGGGAGTACAGAGCAAAGCTGTAAAAGGAGGTAAGGACCGGGCTCACAACTGTAGAATTTATTGGTATTCAAAATTCACCCAAGAGACCTTACATCGTTTTGTTTAAGGGCTGGTGTCTTTGTTTTATGCATGCACAGGAAGGGAGAAAGCAAGAACAGCTAGCTGCTATATGAAATCTGGATCTAGGTTGTGCCTTGATTTCAAATTTCTGCACTCTCATGGTGCCACTGCAAGAGAGCAATTTGAAATGAGCATTTTTGTCTCTGGCCTCAGATTGCTTATGACAACACTGGAGTAAACAATGGAGTTTGTATGGAGTGTATGGAGTAAACAATGTATATTAACATCTGTTGTGTATATTCTTCTACTGCTCTGTCAACATCCTTGTGTATGGGTGCAAGTAGTATTTTGTCAGAGACGGGGG
>JANRGW010012578.1:9764-19865 GCA_024733675.1 Psilopsiagon aymara | reverse complement strand
AAAGCCCCTCTCCAGGTTTCCTGCAGCCCCTTCAGGCACTGGAGCTGCTCTGAGGTCTCCCCTTCAGGAGCCTTCCCTTCTCCTCTGCCCTATCCCCACTCTCTCAGCCTGGCTCCATGGCAGAGCTGCTCCAGCCCTGCAGCATCTCTGTGGCCTCCTCTGTATTTAACATACCTCCTCTCCTAGTATTTAACATGGACACTCAAACACAGCTGTAGAAGTGCACCGAAGCGGGGAGCTCCCTTCCTGTACCCCCAAGGAAATGTCAGCAGACAAATATGAGCTGGGGGCAGATGTCATTGTCAAAAATCATGCTCAGTGTACATGCCCCAGGAGAACTGCACTGGTCCAAAGGGTGCTCAGCACCTCCTTTGCTCCACACCTCTGCAGCACAGGAAGCACCTTTTCTTACTGCCATTTTCCTGTACAATGTGATTTTCATGGTAGTATCCGATAGCTCTCTTTTGATGCAAGAGTTGCTCATAGAGTTAAAAAAAGGCATTTCTGAAGAGGAGATGAGGAGATAAAGAGGTGACTTCTCACTATTTATGTCCAAAAATAAAGTTTCTGGATTGAAGTGCCCGATACTTTATGCAGCCCTGCTCTTTCAAAGGAATCAAGGAATCAAAGCTTTCCCAACCTTACTTAAGGATTTAACCAAAAGTACAATGAGAGGTAAGGAAAAAGCAATAAAAGAGGGCTTCTAAGACTCAAGGGGTGGTGCAGAGGTCAAAAAAGATAAAGAGAAGTTATCTGCTTTCCACTGCTGAACAAGAGCTATGCTTAGAACTGCTTGTCAGTGCTATGAGCATTGTAGTTCTGCACACCCACCAGCTAAGCTGGTGGAAAGCCAAACCTTCACCAGCTTTGCTTTGGCTGCAAACGTTTTCACACCATTTCAGCACACATCTGCCAGTGTTGTACTCGGCCAGCATCCATCACAACACAGTTACACTGACATCAGGCACTTGCTCGCAGAGAAATGAAGCGGTAGCGATAGAGTAATGCCAAGGAGCAAGGGGTCCTGCTTTGGAAAGGGGTGGCTTATTGCTGCTTGGGGATTTCTAGCGCTCTAATTGTCATGGAAAAGCTGGAAGAAAAGCCCATTGCCACTTTAATGTGTCTGTCTGAACCACTCTGCTTAGCTAAAAATCAATTTGGAAGTCCCAAGAGAGCTTATAGTTGCCTGCTGATGAAGTTGGCAAAGGCACGTCATTGGACGGTCACTGTAGTGTGTGAGCTTACCTGCTTTGATGCGAACCACAGACAAAAATCACTGCAATGCTAAACCCCACCCCCAAATTTTAATAGTCAAGTTGTAGGTGACCACTTAACTAACAATTGACAAGTGAATACCTTGATATTCTTGGTCTCAATGTTTCATTTCAAATTAAAGACAAGACTCTCCTTTTCAAGCTTAAAATGACCTTCTCTACCCTATGCTACACCCTTTCTGCTTCATGCAGTGGTGTCAGCCCTGGAGATGCTGCTGATGGAGTTGAGCAGGCAGCAATGAGGCCGAGGAAGGCAGCAGGTTCCCATGGTACCAAGTACACAGTACCCCAAGGAATGCCCACACATCCCTGCATGGATGAACTCAGCCTCGCTCAGCAGGGCTGCAGGGAAGCATGGGGAAGAGCAGCCAGGAGAGGCGAGTGGGGCGATGCAAGGAAGAGAAATGGATGCACAAGATTGCCACAAACTTTTCTCCCTATACTTCTCCATAAAATGCCACAGCAGCCATGTAAAGTGGTACTAAAGTGCTGTGTGCCACAAGGAATTGTTGCATCTCAAAATGAGGACACAAAAAGGTCAGTTCTCAGCTAACTGCCTGGATTTGGAAGCACCTGCTTTTCAATTCAATTGGAGCATACAAGATTCGGGAAGTACCCAATACAAGACCTCTGGAATTACCCATCTCCAGGACAGGGCTGATCCTGGCAGGAAAATACACGGGACGAACACACGGGAAGCCAAACCATTCAGGTATCCTTTTAATGAATCAAAACCTCAGTAAGTAGGAATTGCATCTGGGTTACAGCCTCTTCTACCAGAGGAAGAGAGAGAGAGAGGTAAAATTAAAACCAGAGGATGCAACATAATCCAACCTTGCATTTAAGGCTTTAGGATATCAAAAAGGAACCAGTCCGGCTCTTGCCAACCAGGCAGCCTTTGAAATGATCGGAGCTGTGTTCAGTGCACTTATCCTCTTAATGAGGACAAATCCTGGCAGTTTACCCCTAGGTAAAAAGGAAAAGAGCTTGCGCTGTCAGCCTGATGCACTCTTGAAAGAGAAATCAGGCTCCCATCTTATCTGAACCCAGGGTAACTTCACACATTCATCACTCACCAGGGGTTGAAGCGCATTGGGTTTCACAAGAGCTGTGTCTGAGCTCTGAGCTCGCCAAAGCAGGATGTGTGCAGTGTGCTCCTTGCCTTGCCGCTCAGGTCTGAAGGTGGATAGGAAATGCCAAAACCCAAGCTTAAGTCCCATATCTATATGCATGGCTTCTGCTGCCTGCCTGGCTCAGCACCAGTAACCCCATAAGGGCTTTTGGTAGGAAAACATGAGAATCTAGTGTAAATAAAGCCAGAAGTGGTTTTGGCTCCTGCCCATGGAGCCAACATCAAGGGCAAGCAAGAAGGACTGTCAGTGGCCAGCAGCCCTCCCTCTTCTCCCCCTTTGATGGACACCAAAGGTCTCTCTTCCTTCTTTTTCTCCCCAAAGGAGAAATCAAAGGCAGCCTCTTGCTCCCAAATCCATGCCAGCCTATCCATAAAGGTTGTTCTGCCTAAATAAGTAACTGTGCTCTGGCTAAGTAAGTTACTTGGATGCTTCAACTCAAGTGACCATGATCTCAGCAGAAGCACTTCCCTGTGAGGGTGCTCAGGCACAGGGTGCCCAGAGAAGCTGTGGCTGCCCCATCCCTGGCAGTGTTCAAGGCCAGGTTGGACACAGGGGCTTGACCCGTGGCAGGGGTTGGAGATGGAGGAGCTTTAAGGTCCCTTCAACCCAAACCAGTGTGGGATTCTGTGACTGAGCTAACAGAGTATAAAATAGTCATATATAGCATTAACTGATAATAGATTCCCACCCCAAAACCTCTGCTTCCTACTTACACAAGATCTATTTTAGCTTTACAGTTCGATTACAGTTCCACCCTGGATGAAAGTTACCCCAAATTCACCAAGTGTAGAAGTGCCGAATAAAAGCAGCTTTCTCTTTGAAAACGCAGAAGATCCTCCATACCTGGTAAATTATCAGTCACCTTAATGCTTAGCAGCAGCTGAAAACACTTAATAAGACACACTGCAAACCTCACAGCAGGCAAAAGCAATAATTTCTGATGCAGGCATATCTACTTGACAGCACGGCTGAAGCTAGTTAACTTCACAATTACAGAGAGAAGAGCCAGCACAGCTTTGCTGTTACCCACAGGCAAAAGAGATTCAGTCAATAAAACCAATCCCTGTCCCCCAGGAGCTATTCTGCTAAAGAGTCATCCAGCTCCTGCTATTTAAAAATCACTGCTGGTAGGAGACGTGCCAGAATTAACAATCGATGTTCTAAATCAAGCGCGGTATCGCCAACACAGGGATGGGGTTTATTATAGGAGTATCAGGGAAGTACTCTTACAGCAATGTGGCAGGTTTGGGTGGTGGGTGAGAGGGAGGAGAGGTTGAAAAGGAGAGGCCAGGTTGGACACAGGGGCTTGGAGCAACCTGCTCTAGTGGAAGGTGTCCATGCCTGTGGCAGGGGGTTGGAACTGGATGAGCCTTAGGGTCCCTTCCAACACAAACCCATCTGGGATCCTATGATTGGACCAGGATCACCAGTGCAGCAATGTCCCCCCGGTGACATTAGCTTCCATCCCAATGACTGGGTGTAAAGTGCATGGTTGACTCTGTTTCTCTGAGTCCCTACCCCAAGTAAAGCCTCAAACCTAAGGCAGCTGGAGGGTTCAGTGCATGAAAACATACAGGAGAGCTTTAGGCTGGCACACGAGTGCTTTATTCTCATGGTAAGACAGACTTTTGTTGTACCAGATTTTCAACACTTCCTAACTTAGCAACTTTCACCTTTTACTACCCAAACACCTTCTACCTAACACTGCTCCTGCCACAAAGCTGTGTTGTGTAAAGCAGTGTGAGCTGTTTTGTCACACCGGGGAAAACACAGAGGTAATCTGCAAGTTGTGAAGCACACATACTGCCAGCACCTCTGAAATGTGCCATCAGCGGCTCCTCCCTGCCGTTATCCCCGTGTTCATGTACTTAAAGGGTGACTACAAAGAAGATGGAGATTCCCTTTTTACAAGGAGCCACATGGAACAGACCAGGGGTGATGGGCACAAGTTACTGATGGGGAGATTCCAATTGAACACAAGAGGAAAAATTTTTCCCATGAGAACAACCAGCCATTGGAATAATCTCCCCAGGGAAGTGGTGGCTCCACAGTGTTGGACACTGTTAAGATTCAGGTGCAGAGGGCGCTGGGACATCTAGTTTAGATCATGCTTGGCCTAGAAAGGTTGGACCAGATGACCATTGAGGGCCCTTCCAACCTCTGTGTTCTATGAGATCTCAGATGAGTTTCCCCCCTCTTGGACAGAGAGTAATCCCATCTTGAACACAAGTCAACTTCAAGAACAAGAAGCTCTAAAACCTGCTCCTAACATTGTCCTGAGCACTTAGGATTTAATGAGGCTTTACCAAGGGCATCTTCTGTTCCACATTGCAACAGGGTTTCATCAGGGTGTTCTACTGGTAGCACTGCCACCAGGCAAATATATCCTAAGTCCCCTGGAAGAGCACGCAGAGCATGGCATGGGATGCAAGCTGGGTTCCATGAGACATCTCAGGGAGTATGAGGTCAGTCAGGATGGGAGCACTGGTGCATTAACATCCTACAGGAATCCCTGCTTGGAAAAATTGACTGCAAGGACAGAAACAAAGCTTTTATCCTCGGTTTAAGTGTCCCCAATCCAGATAGTTTTTGTCATCAGTACTTCTAGGTGAGCTTCTTATGAATCAATTAGGTTGAAAAACACCTTTTAGATCATCAAGTCCAACCAGTACCAGGGAATGAGATGCTGCAGGGCCACACACATCTAGGCTGGTAGCTCACAAACTGGATGCCTTTTTCCTTTTGTTTTTTGATAAAGCAGTTGTAGACCCTTGAACATCGAAGAGTTCACCCCAAATTCACCTGTGGTGGTGATGGATGAGCAATCGCGATGCGCCCATTATCTCAGGGGCAATGAGCTCCAGGCATTAATGGGCATCTGCTGCTCGAGGAGCAGATACCTGCAGTGGTCAAACTATATCAAAACAACCTCTTAGAAGAAAAGGAGCTGAAAAATAAGGAAATCAAATCCCCCAAACCAGCTTTTCCTGCAGTAATTCGGGTCATTCAGAGTTACCTCTCCCTGCTCACCCTTTTCAGTCAAGTGTCTGGGTTCTGCCCCTGTGCCTTGAAAGAGGCTTTTGCCAGAAGGTGAGGGGGATCTGATCTGCTCCTTAACCACTTTCCTCTGGCTGTTCTCCTCAGGAGCCATCAGAGGGCAGCAGCCTCCTTCCAACCCTCACTTTCCCTTTATCCAGTTCCCGTTCTGCTTTGAAGGGGGGAGTGGAAAAAAGAGAGGAAAAGAGAAAGAAAACTGCCCTGACTGTATCTGCAAAGACAATATGGTATTCACCTCCTTCTCTGAGACACAGAAACGAAAGGAAGAGCATCACCCAATTGCACATTAATTTTCAGTGCCCTAATCGACAGCCCAACTCTGTGGCCATCCTGGAATCAAGCGCAAGGGGTTCAGCATGCAGTGGTGGGTTGCTTATACATGCACTGGAAAAGGTTTCTGGGCTAGATCCCAACATTAGAAGAGCTACGTTGCCAAAAACCAGCTAAGACCCATAAAGAAACATGAGGCTTGAAGATGTTCAAAACCAATTAGTCAGAGCTGCTGAATGCTAAAGGGTTACCGAAGCTATTAATAGTGGTTTGAAATGCAGGGCCAAAGAGAAAAGGGGATTTTAGACAGTCCCAGCCTTCATAGTGAGGGTAAAAACACTTGTTTTGCAGAGGTAACCAGGACAATTTTCACTTATATTGCTTGCTCAGCAGAGCATGAGCAAAAACCTCACCCCCAATAAGAATAAAACACTAAACTCAAGTATTTTCTAAACATGATACAAGAAATAGAGGCATATATCCCCCCCCCCCCCCCCCCCGCAGTCCTGATCCAGCTCTGGGCCAACAACACGAGAGGGACGTGGAGCTGTTGTAGTGAGTCCAGAGGAAGCCAGGGAGATGCTGCAAGGGTTGGAGCAGCTCTGCTCTGGAGCCAGACTCAGAACAATCTGGTTTAGTGGAAAGGAATCCCTAAATATGTATATATTTAGTGATTAATAAACTATATATTAAAAAATAAAAATATATACATATATATTTAAAAATATTCCTGGGAAGCCGCAGGTGCTCCCTAAGGAAGAGAGTGGCCTCCACATCCTTGCTCCTGATGTGTGACAGCTTCTCCTGTCACTCCACTGGAGATGCTGCAGTGGTGACCCAATTAACTCTGGTATATTTAGACTCTTTGCGCATATGTTTTTACATGTTAAGGATCAGATTCATCTTCCGTTGCTCCCATCTGCCAAATGGGACTGTTTGAGAGGAAAAGCGTCACTCAATGGAGAGAAACTGATACAAAGGGAAACGCTCATGAACTTTTGCAGCACAGGGCAATACATCAGCACACTGGTGCTTGGCCTGTCTACAGCCCCAAGGAAGCTGTCAGTGGTAATAAAGCCACTGAAAGATGGATGATATCCTAAATACAGGAGCCTCAATGAAAATCACTCATTATAATAAAGCTACAGTTTCATTTCCTAAGGACTTCGAGGTTCAGGGTAGACACTGTCTTCATCTGCCCATGCTCTAAGTATGTACAGAATTTCTGGCCTCCTCACTGGCTCTGAGGATTTCATACATGAGAGGTCATGGCAAGGAGAAGGAAAAAAGGATGTAATGTAAAGTGCCAAGAAACCATGGCTTCATATTCAGCCACATAAAGACAATCAGCAAAACCACTGAATTCTTCCACTGCACCATCGCCAAATGCTTCTCTACAAACTGTTTTAACAGTGGCTTTTGGCAGCAATTTCCCAGCTAGACTAGCCTACAGCCAGGAAAACAGCCCAGCTTCAAAGAGCAGAGGGAACAGGACAGTAGTGTCCCATGGCAAATGCAGAACTCTGATTTGCACTAGAAAATGTGTTTC
This sequence comes from Psilopsiagon aymara, assembly GCA_024733675.1. Classification (NCBI taxonomy): domain Eukaryota; kingdom Metazoa; phylum Chordata; class Aves; order Psittaciformes; family Psittacidae; genus Psilopsiagon; species Psilopsiagon aymara. Next base: position 12,582 of record JANRGW010012578.1, on the reverse strand, counting down.
CTAAATGGTACCAGGCTATCCATGCGTGTTTACAGTCAGACACTGCCTGCAGAGCTGGGCCTTCTGTTATACAAAGGTTCCACTACACCACACCATGAACCACAGCAGTATCACAGGGCCTTGGGAGAAGTCTCCAGCAGTCATATTGGACGATCCATGAGATGTTTGATTGTGACTACTCAATGTCTGTGATTAAGCATGTGCAACAGACAGCTCACACGATCAGCAGCTCAGCAGAGTAAGCTGCGAGGCTCAGTGCACCTCATTCAGATTAACAAAGATCAGGTTGCCCATACTGTGGAGTCACCTTGGATTTCCAAGAAGCTTTTCACAAAGTTCCCCAGCTGAAGTTCTTAAGCAAGCCACACAGATTGTGGAAGCCACATTGGGAGGGTCTTCCATAAGATACATATAACATAGGTAAAGCAGGAACCTACAGTAGGAGCTAGTGGCTGGATCTTGCAAAGGATGGAGGTCACCATTACCATTTCTAAGGGACATGAGCCATTCAGTATAGTCCCATTGCACAATGAGAAGTGATGCATACTGGAAAACAACCCCTGTTTCACACTAGAAATTATGCACACTGAGCTGGCTCAGACTGAGACTTCAGGGGTCTCAGCTCTGCTCAACATCTGTCAGAAAAGCTAACCAGAGGTTGGGCAAAGAAGAAAGGGTTATAGAGGGAAGGAATAGAGATGACAGGATATAATTCTATATAAGAAAGGCACATTAGGAACTAAGAAGTTACCCATAAAGAGTCAATGTCCTCTTACAGGGCTAATACAACTTTAAACAATAACGCTCATCACATGCACACCTCTAATTAGCATCCATGCAGATATTGGTTCAAGCCTCTTCCCGAACCTTAGTGTCACTTTTGACTCTGACAGAAGCATATTGCAGCACAGTGACTGAAAACTTCCTTTCCTGCTGTATCTTGCTGTGTTGGGAAAAACAGTTCTGCTGGCTTTATGCAAAGCAATTCAAGATAGGAAATAAAAGGGACTTTCATTGACTTGAGCGGGCTTTGGATCAAGTTGTGAACAAATTAAAATGACAATAATGGGGGTCTTTTCATGTTTATCCTGTAAAGGGAAACAGATGAGGATCAAAATATCCTCACTAATCTCAATTTCTTTTCCCCACCTCTATTTAAAGAGAAGATAACATGGATTAGAGCACCTAGAGCAATTGCTGCTTCCACCATCAAGTTCTCCAGACACTTTTGCATCTTTTGGAGGGAGCAAACAAAATCAAAGCAATTCCAAGAACACCTACACTGAACTAATCTGGCTATACTGAGAATCAGGCACCTCTGTATACCTATCCCGTTCGATTGTTCCTGCAGTAGTGATAGATTTCTGGAAGTTCTTAAGCACAGCAATGAATAGGTCAGTTCCAGGAGTGCCACCCTTAGAAAACCTGTAAGCCAAGCTATAACCACTGCAAATGAACCATGGTCAAGGTCTTCATAAGTACTTATATATAACTATTATCATCAGAGCTTGTTGCATTATATATATATTGGAACTACCCAAAAAGATTTATTTATTTAGAAGATCACAGCATAACCACAGTCAACAGAGGTGATTGATACACATGCAGATCAGATGTGCTCATCAGGCTCTGATAGTAAATCTTGTCTGCATCACAGCTTGAGATATTTGGGCAGAAGATATTTACAGATGCTATTATTGGGCAGTGTTCCTTATCCAATTCCTTCTCCTCAGGAAAAAAGAGGAATTACAAATGCCCTCTCCTCCTCAGTTTCCCAGCTTGCTCATTTCTCTACAGCTGTAATGAGGTCAATATAGCATGATGAAACTAATGCACAAGCAACATTCATCACTCATTTTTTTCCCTCCCTCTTGTAAGGGTAGCCTCTGCCTTTTATTGTCCACACTGACACATGAGCAATGCCACTGCTCTTGTAATATGGCTGTAACAGAAAAAAGATAACACATCACTGCAGAACCAAGTTATTGCATGACAACCCACTGTGGTTGTAAAATACAACACATTCCAGTGCTGAGAAGGGTTGAAACCCACCTATCTGCTCTCTCAGCACAGAAGAGATTACTCATTCATAAGCAGCAAATCTCCACTTCCCAGTGGGTGACTAAATCTGAAACCTTATAAATGACCCTGAATTGGAGAACTGAAGATAAGGGCTTAATTTCCTTTTGTTTTTCCACATGTGGGATTTCTCCCCCTTGGGATGTAGTGGAGATGTTTCTACTTTTATGGCTAAATCAGAGATAAAGAGCTTGTGGTTAAGGTTGTGGCCAAGGCTGGGAAATGCAGGAACCACACATATGATCACTGTTCTGCCATGCAGTGCAAAACTTCCTGGGATAAGATTCCATATTTTAAGACCATGGACCTGAATTTAATTACATTATAGCCATATGAATTCGACTCGATTTTCAAACGAGCAGCTTAGGTGCTCAGTGTACAGACCATGGTTTCTTTGGAAAACTGGAAAAGTCCCTCATCACACTTCACCCAGGTACCTTCTTGTGTATATTAGACAACAGCTTATGGTTTGCAATGTAAAATATAAAGCCCTGATGTTCAATCATTCATCCCCTATGCAGACAGGACCAAAGGCACACAAGGGATGTTGTCCTTGCCCAGGCCAGCTGGGCTACAGGCTTCCAAGGCTGAGAAAGTTGGGGCTGTTCAGCCTGGAGAAGAGAAGGCTGCGTGGAGACCTCAGAGCAGCCTTGGACTTGTAAGGATGCTGGGGAGGGACTCTTCATTAGGGACTGCAGTGATAGGACATGGGGTAATGGGTTCAAACTTAAACAGGGGA
>JANRGW010012577.1:0-12645 GCA_024733675.1 Psilopsiagon aymara | reverse complement strand
GAGCAACTGCTCTATGGAAGGTGTCCCTGCCCATGGCAGGGGTTGGAGCTGGAGGAGCTTTAAGGTCCCTTCCAATACAAACCAGGCTGGGATTTGAGGACCTCTTTTTCTGACATGAGTGTAACCTTGAGACATGCGAGGACTGCAGTCCTACAGAGGTGTGTGGATGCTATACTCAAGCACTTGGGCAGCAAACACCAGGACAGCAGGAGCAGGAGGTGGTGGCACTGCTGGTGCATCAGCCTTTCCAATGAAATGAGGACAAGGCAGCTCTGGGAGCTGGGCTGCCAGCAGCTCCTGTGTCTCTCATCACAGGAGATGGCTCCTTCCTTAACAATGACAGGTTTTGATGCACTAAGCACTCTCTCCAGTACTGATCTATACCCATCTGAGTTCATTGCTATAATCTACTTTAATAATTATCTGGAAGTCTCTGCATAATCTGTCTGGGTTTAGAATTTTTCTTTTTCCAGGAAGCTGTGATAAACCCATGAAATTCAATATTTCTGCTGTGACAAAGGCATGAAATGCATAAGCTTTGATCATGAATTGCATGGGCCCTCGGCTCACAATGCGGCACTCCAGCCAGATGGCACCAGGCTTGTTTTAGCAACACAAACCTCCATCCTGTCTACTACAGGAGTGTTTCACCCACCTCTGGAGTACCCTGAGTTTTCTGCATGGGGCCTGGGCAATGAGACTTGCAGAGGGAATCAAGCATTTTCCCAGCTGATCCCCTAAGAAGTGATGCTTATTACTGGGGGGGAATAGTTTCTGTGGGAGCTGCCTCTGCTCAGCACCTCTGGAAATTGGGATCATAGAATAGAATCATGGAATAGCTTGGGTTGGAAGGAACCTTCAAAGGTCATGTAGTCCAACTCCCTGAAACGAGCAGGGACATGTGCCATGACCCTCCAAGCATCTTTAGCAGCTTGCCCTCAGCATCTAAAGTGACTTTTATCGTCACATCCCAAACGGGTTCCTTCTTTTGGGTTATCTGCAGAAAATTCAGGCAGGCTCCGGGAGCGCAGACGTAGCTGAGCCCCCTCGAGCAGACAGGCTACAGTGACATCCTAATGCCTCAGCAAGTTATTTATTTCCCTGGAAGAAATAAATGTCTGTACAGTCTGTGCCCAGCCCAGCAATTGTGAGTGCGCTGCTGGCACCGGCGGGAGCTGTGCTCTAAAAAGGCTGGGAGCTTGCTATTATCTCCACTGAAAGCACAGTGTTCCAGGACTTCAAGCAAATCAAACAATGCTCAGAAGCTACTGAGCTTCCTTCCCTACCTGCTCTCCAGCAAACCACATGCCTGTGTTACATAGCACAATAGCAGTTTCCAAAGCAGTACTGCCGACCCAAGAGCAGTGGATTGGCAGAGGCTGGGAATGGCTCTCACACCCTCCCTGTTCCCCAGCTTTGAGTCTATCCTGATGTTTTTATTTACTGAGGAGCTGGAGGAGCATTGAAGGGACCTTTGTGCTGACACGTTCATGCCAGATCTTGTAGGGCATAAGGGGGAGGATCTGTGCAGATTCTGTGGCCTTTTTGTGCGAGGTGCAGGGGATTGGGGCATCATGTGGCTCTTGGGAGGATGAGGCTTAGTGCACTGCCGTGGTGAAGTGGTAAAGGGTTAGATACAGCTATGGGAAGTTGTGGCCTCAGTGACAGGAGCAGTCAGTCTGGGATCATTACTGATGGACATGGCCACCTTTAAACCTCCAGTGATTTTGCTTGGAAGGCTGGGCTTCCCTGTCCTGCTCTAGAAGGAAATTGTCCAACTCCCCGGTTGCTAACAGGATGGAAATACACAAAAAAGGAAACCTCTTCAAGCCCAGTGAAGAATGTATCTGAGAGTTTTAAGCTACCTGCTTCCATAGCACCACTTCAGTGAGCCTATAGAGAAGAGGAAACCTTAAACTTCACTGACCATAATTAGCCTACCAGCTTGTTGTACACTTTGTACATTTTAGGGCAGATTCAGTGTTGTACACCGTCACATTTCCCATAATAGAAAGTGCATTAGCAATGTGCCAGTCTGTGTACTGGCCTGCAGTGGTTAATCCCACACTCTCTGCTGGGGTAGTCGTTGTCCCACTCAGTGCTCCCGGGAGGGTTTGATGCACCAGGAGAACGGGGTCCAACGCTGTTTTGAAACTCAGACGAAATATGTGAGAAGTCCTGCAGGATGAAAGGAAAGGGGGGGTTAGAGCAGCTTAGACGGCAGGAGAAACAGCAGATCTCATCCTATCACATAAAGTCATTTACATGCATTGCCCCACAATGCACAGCCCCAGGGGCAGCAGCAGGGCCAAGCCTGAGATCCAACACCACCGTGGTGGGACCTCGCAGAATGTGAGTTGTTGCATGCAGATGTCAACGCAGTAACATGTAGTTTGCATCCCTCTTTCCTCCTCTTGTTTCTCAGCACCTCCTCCTCAGGGTTGGTGAATGGCTGTGGGTAACACGTGGCCCGTGACAGCCTTTGCATCAGCAGCCTGGCAATCAGAACTGGATTCCACTTCAAGTGCAGGTCCCGTTGCAGTAATACATCAGCCCATCATAATGTGCAGTAACAAGGTAAGGAACATCCACACCAACAGCTCTCACCCTCAGCAGTCACTGCCAGCAAATGAATGAGGATGCTGTGGGGCTGTTTGAGCTGAAAGCTGATCAGCTTTTCTGGTTTTGGGGGCTGGCTTAATTAAGTAACATCAGGCAATGTGTATAAAGAAGAGTCATGGTAGTTACTTGATCAAGAACACAATTTTCTCCAAAATATCCAAATTCAGGCAGTGTGGCATATTTTCTTTTTGCTTTTTATTTTTATTCACAAGTGTGGAAAGAAGCTTCACAACATACTGCCCTGAGCCACAATACCCCAACAACAGTGATTATGGGGATCCCCTTTTATGCTCTTTTCTGGACATAGGCTATCACTGAATAGCAGAAACCACCTTTGCTTATGTAGAGCTAAATCCCAATCACTGTGCTGGAGAGGTTACTTAGAATGCCCTGAGCAGGTTGGGATTTAAATCTGATTAAGGCTCTGACCTTCCCTCATGTGCTGTCGTTTTATTATGGTCAGGTATAACTGCTTCCACATCTCTGCTCCCTTTTGGTTTTCTTCCACTGTTCCTAAATTAACAATGTCTATTTGCTCAAAGTTGGCCCCAAACTGAACAGGCCGCATTATAGGAAAGAAAGCTTTGCTCACTGCTAAAGAACTATATGAATTTTGTGATACATAGCTAGCAAGCATGTGAAACACAGATTGTGCAGCCAGCTGGGTGAATACTGCAGTTTAAAGTATCATCTAGTAAATGGTAGCAGCTGTGAATTCAGAGCATATGTCCTCCACTGTGAGTAGTTTGTCCAGGTCATGCTTTACATGGAAAAACTCTGGAAGCTATTCATCTCTTCCTTTGGATACTGGCAAGTTCTCTATAAGGTATAGAGGAAGCGTTTTGCTATAGCCAATTCTCCCTCCAGAAGCATTTTCTAAACAGCAGTTTGAAGAGGAGAGGTTGGACCCTGCAGGCTGGACCCAGGGCTGAGCAGGGCACGGCTGAGGAGCTCTGACACGTTCACAGCATCAGTGTATAGGACCTGCTTTGCTACTGCACTGTTGGTATAAGCATACATGTGAGCACACATCGCATGCTCTCGGCTCTCTGCCTCCAAAGCGAGTTTCTCCTACTGCCAGGTAGTTTCTGGAAAAATAATGATTTTATGTTTTGTTTGTGACCTCCCCTCTATCCTTTTTGCCCTCCTTCTGGCAACCGCCCTCGATCCCTGCTGTTATTCCACAGTCTTTCAGACATGGGATAAGAGCAGAGCTTCTCTCAGCAGTATCATAAGAGGGGCTTCTCACTGACTATCCAACCCATAGTTCCAGACAACCACCAGTGAAATCCCCCAAGACAGGGCTGGGGGACCATGTGCACAAAGAGATTTGACCAGGGGCATTCCCAGTTCCAGCAGCTTTCCCTGCAGAAGGAGCCTTCACTGATTGAATTCTATGATTCTAGTGCTCTGGTTGCACAAATCTGCCCCATTTGTGGTGGTGCTCATGGTCCCAGCTCAGCACTTTTGAAAACATCTCCCCAAATGGTGAGATTTGCAAGCTGATGAAGCCAGAAGACACTTTGGGGACAGCATCAACACCCAGCATCCCCAAACCATCCAGGAACCACCAGATCCAATGAGAAGAGGGAAACGATGTGGTTTTGAGCACCTACCTGCTGCCCGGGAGGCGAGGCGTTCATGGGGGGCTGTACCTGTAGTGCCATGGGGGGGGACAGGAGGGGCTGCTGGGGGACCTGCTGCATGCTGAGGGGCTGGCTGAGGAGGGAGCTCTGCGGGTGGTGCAAGGAGAGCTGCTGGTGGAGCGGGGGGCTGATCTGGAAGGAGGGCGGTGGGGAGGCACTGATGCTGGGCAGCATGGGCTTGGAGGTGAGGGGCCGGGAGAGGCCGGGGTGCGGGTGGCCACGGTAGTTCTGCAGGTCCGATGGGGACAGGAATGAACCCAGGCCGGGGTAGGGTGAGGAAGCCTGCGGGGGCATCGGGTACATGGGCTGCTTGGGGGGGATCATTTTGGAAGGTGGATTGCTCTGGGCACTTTTCGTCTCCCCCTGGTCAGCAGAGCTCTGTGGGAAAGCAGAACAGAAGGTGATGAGGTAGGAAGGGAGGAAACATTCTGAGACATGCACCCATCTGTCTGTCCATCTGCCCATCCATCCATCCACCCAAGACTCTGATTTCCAAAGGGACAAAGAAGAGCTTTTAAACCCTCAGTCCTTCCCATTCCGTTTTTGTGTCCTTGCTGCTGTTCTCTTCACAAGTGAAGACCACTAATGGTACTCTTGTCTATACAGGGGCTTTGAGCCTTCCCAGCCCACTACCACAATCACATGAATCCTGAAGATGGTGGTTGACTTGGGACATCACATTCTTTCCCATGGCAACTGAATGAGACGATTATGTACTGAGGGTATGGTAACGGTACCAAGGAGAAGTCTGAAGGGAAAAGTAGCTGATTTACATACTCACAACCCAAGGGCAGATATCCCCCTGAGCCAGCAAGCCTATGAGCTCTGCAGGAGCCATCCCAAACGCAGACAGCCAATGCCCATGTCCCCACTTTGAAGGCCCAGAGGAGGGCACAGTGTATAGTCCCCTGGGATGATGTTCACCTTTGGAGCACTGGGATGGGCAGGCACTTTGCCCATCATCACTGATCCAGATGCAACCTTGCATCATCAGGAGCTCCCGTATGCACCTGAACCCCCCCAAACATTCATTGTTAGACACCAAAATGGGCTCTCTGGGTTTGACAGCAGTGTGTTGAGTACACACATGCTCACAAGCTCATCAACCTGCAGTTATGGGTCTTACTTCCTAAACCCCTGCACTTGGCTGAGCATGTGTGGGAGAAGCAGGAACCAGGATCCTAGAGCCTGGACCAGGGAGCAGGCAGGATGCTGGCACCTTGATGCTGCCCAGAACTGGTGTGTCACCTTCACCCAGGCCAGTCCTTTGGTGTCACCCACAATGAGCCTCATCCTCCTGCCTTTGCAGCCCTCCTTTGTTCCCTGCACTCCCATCCTGAGAGTACAGTGGGTGGTGGGGACAGGCAGCAGGGACACCCCACTGCTGGCACCTGCTGATGAAGACAACCTGAAGCAGGGTCTCATTTCAGAGTGCTAAAGGCAGAAAGCAGCCTGGAACCCACCCTAACCATGCTGAGAGCCTTTCTTTAGCTCCTCAGGAATGTGGTTGTACCTTGGAGACAAGGCTGGCCCGGTACGCTGCCAGTGCTTTCAGGTATTCCTTCTTGGCAGCTTCTGTTTTCCTCTTGTATGCCTGAAAGGAGCAAGTGATGGGTAAGTATTAATAATTAATAAAGTAGAATAAAGTGCTGCTGGATCCTGCCTGTTCAATGGGATCCTGCTCTGCTGAGGCCATTCCTGCATGCACATGTGCATGGAGAACAACTTCCTGCTGGAGAGGAATTTATCCCAAATCAAGCAAATAAAGCAAATAAATGGCTTTAACGTCCCTTCCAACCCAAACCATTCCATGATTCTATGAAAACCTCTTTGCTAAAATCACTGCTGGTGAGAACCCAGCAAGGACCTCTCAGAAGCCAAAGATTATCCGGTGACTTGAATTTCAGTTTAAAATCAGTACAGATAAATCCTATTAAAAATGGGTTGAAAACATTATTTTCATTGCAAAATCAGAGAGGCTCCCTCAATGAAACATTTTGATTTGACACACTGGAGGTCTCAGATGGTTATTTTCTGAAACAGAGTATTTGCCTGTTTGGCTTTTTGCTACATAGGAAGTATATTTGCTTCTTTCGGCACAAAATTACATTTCAAAATGTCAGCCTGAAGAAGAGTTTGCCTGTGAAAAGAAACTATTTCTTCACACTGTACCACTTCCCCTAATGAAAGCTGTTCTCTTTCTCTTCATTTCCCACCTCACTTGTGTCCATAGGTCATCGCAGCATCTGCTGTGACACAGCAATGTGGGGTGTCCCCCAACCCTGCTGCTAAGAGATGCAGCAAACATGGTACCTGATGCCTGCACAACAGCGAAATATGAATTCCTGTGTCTCAGGCCATAGCTGGGTGCTGATATATTGAAAACATACTGTTCCCTCTGTAACAGAAAACACCAAGAGCGTTTTTGCTTTTTTGTCTAAATCTGAGGCAGTGAGAAATCAAAGCATTCACAGCTACACAGGGACAGAATCAACTGTTAGGAAAACTTGGCTGGAGAAAACCCCTGCAATTTATGGACAGTGAGAGGGCAGGTAAATGAGACTTCCTTAACCTCAGTGCACATAAATGAATAACCCATAAATTCTGTGCCCATCCGCAACCCCTTCACTTGTTTTTTTCTGTTACACCCTTTTCTTTCCCCACTCCTCATCTGCCCTTGCCTTCTCCATTCAGCGAGCAGGCATTGTGCCTCTTGTGTCTGGAACATGCTGCTGGGTGGTGCCTGATGCAGGACTGGGAAGGGACAGCTGAATCCTGTGTCTTCCTGAAGGGAGAGGGGGATTGCTCCCAGCAGGAGCCTTCTGCCTTTGGGCCAGTCCCTGCTCCAGCCCTGACCATGATCAGGGTGACAGAGAAGGTTAAGAGGGTGAGATCCAGCAGTGTTTCCTGTGATGCTCTCTCCAGCTCTAGATCGTTCCTGGTGGATTATCTGGTTTGTGAACATAGACTCAGCCTGGTTTGGGTTGGAAGGGACCTTAAAGCCCATCCAGTTCCAACCCCTGCCACGGGCAGGGACACCTTCCATAGAGCAGTTGCTCCAAGCCCTGTGTCCAACCTGGCCTTGAACACTGCAGGGATGGGGCAGCCACAGCTTCTCTGGGCACCCTGTGCCAGCGCCTCAGCACCCTTGTGGTGTAAAAACATCTGTAAGGGTCTCATGCTGAGATTCCTGCAGTCCTGCCCTGCACCAGGGCTCTCTGTACCGAAACAGTGTCCATGGAGGACCCTGAGCAGCAAAACCTCAGCCTGCAGCTGGGGAAAAACTGCGCCAATGTGGGATGAACAGATCCAGCAAAACTTCCCAGGAATCCTCTGTGTAAAGGCAGCTCTAGTGCAGTATTTATAACCTTTAAAATTTTAATTTAAACATTGACAAAACCATGTTACTTTCTAATTAACTCCCATTTTCTCCCAGGGATTTTAATTTCAAAGTAATTTATCAGATTTAAGGATCCTCAAAACATTTTGCATGTTTTTCTTTCTAACCTGCCGTGCCCACTGATTTATTTTCCTTATTCATTAGCAGGAGGATTCATTAGTCATTAAGCGAGTGGGTGGGTTGGGGAAGGGGGGGAGAGAAGCAAAAATGGTTTAGTGCTTATGAAAACAAAAAATCAGAGCTGTAAGAAGCATATGTTGGGATCGTAATGCTGACACCTCTGTGTCTCAGCAAAGCAGCCAGTAATTGTACTGTAATGAAATGTTCTTGTTTGATAACCAGTTAATTAGAGAAGACAATTATTCCAAACCCTGCTGACGCCCACAAGCGGCTCCATGTCGCGCAGGCACTGAATGACAGCCAGAGCTGTTAGCCGTAACCTTGGCATCCAGCCTTAGCGGAAACACTGCTTCCCAAGCCTGGGAATGAGGAAACTCTTCCCCAAAAAATCAAGGAGCCCAAGTGACAAGGTCTCTCCTGCAATCCTAGATGGAGTTTGGGGCATTTTGCTTCAAAAAGGAGATAGACCATCAGGAGAGAAGAGATGAAAAGTGCAGTAAAGGTCTCCGGGAGGAGAGCTGAAGGACTCTATTTAGCTGGATAGAAGATGAGGAGGAGCCACAGCCTCCAACATGATGCAGCAAAGGAGGCACTGAACTATCCCCTACACCTGCTGGAGGTAGGAAAAGAGGCAATGGACTTAAATTGGAACAAGGGAGATGTTGGCTAAGCAAGAGAGAAGTGTTCCTAACAGTGAGGATAATTAAGCATGGGAAGAGATTGCCTGGGGAGATGTGTAATCTCCACCACTGAGAGTTTAAGAACAGATTAGGCACACATCCACCAAGAATGGCTTAAGCAGAGATGATGCTGACTTCAAGCAGCAGTATGGTCTGGTTGACCTCTTAAGTCTCTCCTTGCCCTCCTTTCTATGATTCCATAACCAGTTTCCCCCCTTTTTCCCCCCCTCCCATGTATAAATATGGATTTCATTCTGCTTGTAAATCTGGAGGGCTTTTCTTACAACTATTATACACTTTCTTGCAAGGCAGCTCTTGAGATCACCTTAACTTAGGGCTTATTCGTACGATGACTGAAGTACTCCCTCCCTGCACAGTGGTGTCTGTCACACCACCCTTCTCTTTGCAGACAGCCTCCACACAGCCATTGGAAGTGCATGTCATCCTTATTGCTTCCCAGCTCTTCCACACCTCCTTGCACCCTCCTCTGTAACCTTCTTCCTCCCTTCTTCAGAAGGCTTATTCTATTCCTCCCCCTATTAAAACCAACTAACCCAAGCTACTTTTGAATCACAGCACATCTTCTTCAGACTAATACCTATAGTCTTGATTGGTAAGTCCTGAGATCAACAGTCTTGGACATGCAAGATACCTGTCAACAATGCCCATCATGAGGTGGCTGGTTAAGTGGTGTTCCAATTCTCCCAGGTTCTCCCAGCCATGGCATGGGAGCTGTTGAGCATCTGACACTCCTGAGGACACCTGCATAAAAGGCCCTGGCTATGGGAACTATCTGCAGGGTTTCAGGACAGCTCCTCCCTTACCCTGGTGGAGACACAGTGTTGTGAAGCAGAGCTTTGGAGGATGGATGGATAAACCCATAATCAAGTAGCATTTGATTAAAGCATCCTTAAAGATTCCTCTGCTTTGACTTCATGGTGACATGTGGGTGTAAGTCATCCATTGCTCAGGCGTGTTCCCAGGACAACTCACAGAAGACTCCAAATGAAACACAGGAGGAAGGTGACAAATCCAACCCCTAACCTCCAGTGAAAAGCACACAACCTTCATCATCCACACTCGCGACCTTGATCTGCAGGAACTGAAGTCACACCTTTGGAGCTGCTTTTAAGAGCAGTTCTGTTCCTTTACATCTTTCCTATCATTATCCTGGTCTCTACCAGACCTCTCTTGAAAAGTTGCTTGGGATTGATGCATCTGCCATGGAGTCATTTAGCATCACTGAACTGGTCCTGCTGAAGCAGGGCTAACAGGAGCAAGGACTCATCAATTGTATCTTTGTGTCCCCAGTGAGTCTCAACTGTACATGCTGGCTTTGTAGGACTTCTCACTGAGGATGGGAAGGCCTGGGTTAGATCAAGCTTCACTCATCAAGATTGCTCAGGAACTTCCTGATGCCTCTGCTCTGAGTTTCCAGGATCTAGGGAAACACCAACCAATCTATTGCTGGATTTCCTAATGAAAAGCAGCAGGTTTCAGAGACACATACAAATGGCAGCTTAGCAGTATTCCTTGTGCTCCATCACCATCAGGCTCCAAAACAACATCTTCCTCCAGAATACAGTGGACAACTGGAAGGTGCTCAGAGAGGGAATGACAGAATGTGGCAGAGAAAAGCAAAACCAATTGGTGACTTCTTAATATGCTCCAGAGAGTTTCAAGGCTTATCTCCCACATGAGATGCTCCTGGCAAAGGACTGAGTGTCCCCTGCTCCTGAGCAGAGATGGCCCTTGGCAGGGCTGGTGACCAGGCTGGGAGCACCATGTCCATGCCAGGTAAGAAGCCTATCCAAAGAATTAGAATCACAGAAATCAGAATCAACCCGGTTGGAAAAGACCTCTAAGATCATCAGGTCCCACTGTTGCCCAGCACTGCCACAGCCACCACTGACCCATGGCACTGAGGCCTCGTCTACACGGTGTGTGAACACTTGCACGGACGATGACTCCAGCACAGCCTTGGGCAGCCTGTTCCAATGCTGAGCACCCTCTGGGGAAGGAATTGTTCCTCATCTCCATCTAAACCTCCGCTGGTGCAGCTTGAAGCTGCAATTAGCAGTTTGCTCCAATCTAGTGCTCAAATGCTTCTAATTTCTATCAAATCAGACAGCTCTCAGTGGATAGCACTGCAAAGACTGGGCTGGATCTGCTTATGAGGAAAAACCATACTGAGGATTCTGTGAGCTTGGAGCAGAGACCTGGAGCTGCAGGCAGACCACCACAACAGGTCCCCCATTTGATGATAACGGCTCCATTAGCATCTCACCCTCCACCGAAGCCTGAGTTATCTCTACAGGAACAGCTGCTAAACTATTTGCAGAGTTCAAAGAGTACACATTCATATTCAACCCCCTACCCCAAGTCACATTCTTCAGCTTCCCATGTAAGCTTCTTAGAAAGGGCCATGCCAGCTGTTGCAGAATGAAGATTACAACATCCTGCTAATGCAGGGCTGGGGATACATAAAGGTATTGTTATTTATTGCCGTTGCGCACACGCGGCCACACTGGAAGGGGTTAAAATGGGGAAGAAAATGACTCTTTGCTGAACAGGTGTCCTTGAGCAGTACCAAGGACACGGAGATTGCTAATCCTGTATTCCACAGCATGATCAAATCACCAGGCAACAGATATAAATAAAAAAAAGGCAGGAAATAAGGAAATTTAGATACAAGTGTGTCAGAGGGAAAATGAAGATTCATTGTGAAGAGGCTGAGAAGAGAAGAAGAAGAAGGAACGAAATGACAAAGGCACAAATGATAAACCAGTAAGAACAAAAGAAAAGGGGGGGGGGGGATGAAGCCTCTCTGAAATACATGTCTGTGACAGCAGCAGCCAAATCAAAGATGCTCCTCGATTATATGGTTTCTTGCATAATATGCATTCTGGTTCCCGCTCGCTGTTTGTCTTTGCACAGGGAAAAAACCTATCTGAAATGGGACGCGAGCAACCTTTATTTTGCTTGTTTCATCAGGAAGAGAAAGTAAATTTACTTTGTGGGAGCAGCAGCACCTGCTCAATGGCAAATAAATAGCTACAGCTTTGATATTACAGCACATATAATCATTAGCAGCACAAACGGCAGAGAATTAACCCTCCATGTGCTGGCCTGAGCTACCTGGCAAAGAGGTGGCATCTCCTTTCTGCCTGCAGAATGCTCCCTGTAGCATATATGTGAATGGTGATGTGTGGTGGGGGATCACAGGTCCACAGTGCCCTGGCTGAGGTTGGGTTTATTGCTCTGAACCCTCTTCCTGGTTGCTCCCTGCCTGTTCTGCCAGCTGGTCTCCTCCAAGGCTGGAACTGAAACACACCCAGGGCTGGGAAAACACTGTGCCCTTCGGAAGGTGGAAAATAAGGTTTGTAAACCTCATCTGAAGTGTAAACTACAGTGATGTAAATGACTGCTTTATAACTGCATGGTGGGGCTGGGGTCTACACATCAGCCCTCTGGAGATGTGAGGCCCCAGCACCACTCTGAGGATCCTGGGGGCTTGGAGAGATCTAAGTATAGGAACGCAGCATAGCCCCAAATCAGGTCCTACAGCCTCACATCCACCCACTTTTCTAATGCCATGAATAAGGGAAGCTTTCTTTAATAAACTTGGTCATAATTGACCAAGAATATTCATATTTGGCTCTTGGTTTTCTACTTTGCCATCGCTGTGCTGGCTTTTCCTCGGTTTGTCTTCTGCGCTGCTTTCTGCAGTGACGATATGAAGATACTCAAAACCACTGCTGTCAATAGAACCAGGAGCAACACAGATGGTGAAATACTTCTCTCTTCCATCTTTCCACACCCCTCTGAGCACGATGCTCCTGTCCAGTGATGGGCCCAATCACAGTCTGGTGCAGCCACGTGGCAGTCTGGACCCCCAGGTCCCAGCAGGATTTTAGCAGTGATGTGTGTCTGTCCTGCCTGGTCACTGTCCCCTCCTGAGATGTGCCAAGAGAGCACTCAGAATGGGCTGCTTGCTTTCATTGTGAGTGCATGCATCATGTCCTGCAGTCCTCAGGAGAAGGGATCTGCTGGAAAGCCTAGGCACGAGTTCTCATAGAATCCCAGACTGCTTTAGGTTGGAAGGGACCTTACAGCTCCTCCAGCTCCAACCCCTGCCACAGGCAGGGACACCTTCCATAGAGCAGTTGCTCCAAGC